>OU342745.1:234334952-234527350 GCA_910589775.1 Avena eriantha
CAGTTGCGAACAGTACCTATAACATGGCCTTTCGTGGTCTGGGGGCTTGACATGGTAGGACCATTTAAACAGGCTCCAAGTGGATTTACTCATCTCTTAGTGATGGTGGATAAATTCACAAAATGGATTGAGGCTAAACCCATCACCAGTTGTGATGGAGCAATAGCCAGAAGATTTGTCAAGGATGTCATAATCCGATACGGTTATTCACATAGCATTATCACGGACAACGGGAGTAACTTTTCTATGGGAGAGCTTGCCCAATTCTGCGATCAACAAAATATCCGGCTTGACATTGCGTTAGTCGCACATCCACAGGCTAATGGACAAGTCGAGAGAGCAAATGGTTTAATCCTACAAGGCCTAAAACCAAGACTTGAAGCACCACTATGACGTGTTGCGGGGGCTTGGGCAGAGGAATTACCTTTCGTGATATGGAGTTTACAAACAACTGCGAATAGGTCAACTGGATATACACCTTTCCTCTTGGTCTATGGTGCAGAAGCAGTTCTTCCTAGTGATTTGATTCATACTTCTCCCCGAGTTGCTACGTATATTGAAGAGGATGCTGAAATTTCTCGACAAAATGATCTCGATTTAATTGAAGAAGTTCGCGTCGTTGCTGAGATGAGATCAACAGCCTATCAGCAGAAGTTACGCAAGTAACATAGCTAGAGAGTGAGAAACCGGTATTTCAATAAGGGCGATTTGGTTCTCCGGCTTGTGCAGAAAAGAAAGCACAAACTTTCCCCAGTATGGGAAGGGCCCTTTTTAGTTAGACGAGTATTGCACAATGGTTCTTACTATCTAACTGATATGCAGCCAGTCAAAGAAAGACCTGCTACTAAGAAAAGAAAGAGAGCTAGAGGCAGTACAGACCCGGAAGAATTAGACAGACCGTGGAATATTTCTCAGCTATGTCCCTTTTATTCTTAATTTATCTTTCTTTGTAATCATGTATGTGTACATGTTCAATGAGAAATAAAGTATTGGTTGCCTCATTTTTTCTGAGAAGTTTTATATTACCATCTTATTTCCGAATGATCATGTCACAAATCGAAAATCTCAGAATACTTGAAAGTACTTTATGTTCATGTTTGTTCTGGTCAAGATTTCCGATTCTAAAAATGCTACCTTTGGGTATAAATCTAAATTTTCTAGTGTGTACTTTGGTTATTTATCTGATTGCCGGATGCGGGCATTTTCCGAGTAGTGAATTGTTGGTACTGGAAGCCGGCTTTGTTTTCGAGTTTAAACTGGTTTAGCAATTAAGCTTCGTTGCTCGGCAAAGTTTCCGTGTTGAAGGTTGGCCGGCTCACGAAAGGGATGAGGCGGAAAGCCAGATAAACGATAAGTATAGACAAAAACATAAGTGCTTATGTAAACATTTCAGGTACAATAAGTAGAAAACCAAAAGTGGTAAATAGAAGTAGCAAATCTTAGCACCAACAAAAGTATTACACTACTTATTTACAACCCGAATTGTTTTCAGAATAATACAAAGTTTGTTCTGATGCTCTACGAAGTAGGGGAAGAGGTAGGAGCTGCCGGCTCATTGGAGACATTGCCTCGCCTTGATATCTATCCGAGACGTTCAAATCCGAAATGATTTGTTCGTCGTTGGAGACTTCAGTTGTTACATCGGCAGGTGGAGGAGGCGTCTCCATGCAAGTGAAGAAGGGAGTGTCGTAGCTGGTCAGATCAGCTATGTGACATCCGTATCCGACGCAGGAGTCCATGATGGCCTTGATGTTCTGCTCTTGTCCGTCTTCATCCACTTTATAGTACCCTCTGGTTACTTTCTAGATTCCCATGTTTCCATGGTGGCTCATAACCATGGTGAGGGCGTTCTGTGTTGTGGTTCGCGCATAGGACATGTTCATGTCCTAGATGAGTTGGGGGATCTCCTTGGCCTTGTCTCACACCTCAAAGCCGGACATTCTGTTCATGTCTGGAACCTTGAGTACTTCGCCAATATCCTCCAAAGATTGGTGGAAATCGTGAAGCAAATCACCGACTTGTGTAAGCCTGCTAGTGCAAGACTCGGTGGAGGCAGAGTCCAGTAAGTTCAGAGGACCTGTGCATATAACGCAAAGGTTGGTAAACATATCCGAACTCCAAAGGTCGGAAAAGCAGAAAGTCAGAAAGAAGCAAACATACCAAAGATGACATCATCAACTTTGGTCTTCTGTTCCCTAAGGCTCTGGAGTTCAGCCCGGAGTGCCTCGGTGATGTCCTTCTCTTTGAAAAATGCATCGTTGATATCCGAGATCCTTTGATCCTGGGCTGCGATCCTTCGATCACGTTCTTTGGTGGCCATACAAGAGGATTCAAGAACTTGAGCAATGCTCCGTTCATGATCCGCCTTCAACTTGTCTAGTTCCCAACGTAAGTCGGTGTTCTCCACCTCTAGGGTCTTCAGATTCTCGTCTTCTTCAATCATAGCACAGGATTGTTTGACCAATGTTGTAAGCCAAAAGAACAATGGTTGAATAAATAATTCGACTATGAACTAAAAAGCAAGGTTCAAGGACTGAAATGTTTACCTTCAGCCTCATCCCTTAACACTTTCAACTGAGCATTTTCAAGCCAGAGAGCTCGGATCTGTCTCCGCTTGTTGCAGATATTCTTTAGTAATTCCTGGTTATACAAATTAACTTTATGTAAGTCAGAATACCCAGAGTCAGATGTCTACTAAAGACTCGGGCTAATATTTTAACTAATATCAGCACGAGCCTTGGGGGCTACACTAGTTCATTCTTTGGCATCCTAAGCATAAATCCGGATTGTCTATCCAACTTCATGCTTGGGGGCTAGAGGATTTGATATAAAATAGCATAAGGAAAAAAGTGAGTTGGAATTCCGACTTACATGTTGTTCATGAGTGAGCTTGCTTAGGCCCATGTTCACTTCAGTAGTAACCTTCTCAGCGAGGGTGAGTGGGATTACTGGTGGTGGCGGAAGCACACCGGCTCTCAGCCCCTCGTCGATGAGACAGATCTTCTTGAGGAGTTCAGAGTACTTGACGTCCTCCGCTTCTTGTGCCTCCTCCTTGGCAGTAATATTCCGGCTTTCCAAGCATTGCTGGGCTAGCCGCTGGATCTCCTCCACAGATTTCCAAGTAATGCCAAGTTTGGCAAGACCCGGATTGTTGAGGAGGCTTTCAGCGAAGACCTCTGCCGAGGGACCATTACCCAAAGAGGGTTCACCCTTATCAAAACCTGAGTCACCCATGGTGACGTCAGTTTGCGAGCCGAGGATCGCTGGCTCTGCTTGTTGAGCTGGATCTTCTGCAATGGTCGGAGATGGAGTAATCTCTGGCACTGCAGAAGGCTGAGGGGCAGGAGTCGAAGGTGTTGTGGCAGGAGAAGTCAAATTCAACTTTGACTGGCGTAGGGGCATCGATGAGCCTCCTTTCCCCTTGCCCTTGGTAAGCTGTTCAGCTCTGAGGAGGAAATAGAACAACGAACGTTACACCTCGAAAAGAATTAAGAAACAAAATACAAAAACCTTGTGAGGAAAGTTACCTCTTCACAACAGGCACTTTGTGCCAATAGCCAGAGTCTGAGCCTTACGCTTTCGGGTAAAGTTCTCCGGAAGTGGAACCAATTCACCATCATCCTGAGAGATCTCAGGAGGATATCCCTCGAGAGGAGCAAGCTCCAACTCGGGGAGGTCAACAAGCTGAAAAGAAGAAATATCAGAGTATTGCAAAAAGAGACAATGATGTAAAGATGAACACATAATTCAAGTTGTTGTTGGAAACTTACCGGTACCATAGGATCTTCAGTCGTATGCATGTCCAAAGACAGCTCCGAGATTTCCCTCTCGATCCGCTCCCTAATCAACCATTTGATTTGGGACTCATATTCCTTTTCTGTGTAAGGACGGGAGCAGATCCGGAGAGTGTCCTTTTTGGACGCCATAATGGAGTGCATAAGCCGATCACCATGGTGCTGGAGAGGCTAGATCCGGCGTGCCAGCTAGCACTGAATCAAGTCAGATCCTCTAAGGCTCTTCTTCTTCATCAGATATTCAATCCGCCTCTTGGCGAGAAGCAGATCATCACTGAGAGCCGGCGGATCTGCGTCCCAAGATTCTTGGGGCGTGGTGGATCCGTCAACAAAAGTCGGCAAAGTAGTAGCTTTGCCGGGAGCAGGAATATCCTTGTGATAAAAGAAGGTGGATGGCCACTGTTTCACCAACTCACTAGCCTTAATCCGAGGAGAGACGTGTTCTCTCCTAACGGAAAAGCTAAGAGTGCCGGTAATGTATGGATTACCGGCGGTGATGGAGTTTCTCTGGGTATGAAGTAAAACCGGAAGAGAGTGAGACTCGGCCTAATGCCAAGGTACCCCTCGCACAAAGATGCGTACATGCTCATCTCTAAGAGAGAGTTCAGGGGAAGATGATGGAGTTGAACTCCGTAATGATCTATCACCTCAAAAAAGAAATCTGAGGGTGGGAAGCTCAAACCTCTTTCGAGGTGGCTGCCGAAGTGGACCCGGTCATCGGTGTTGGGGGTGGGGACGGTTTGGCTATAGCCGCTCCGCCAATCGCTGGCGTGGAGGAGTCCTTCGTTCTCCATGAAGCAAAGCTTGGCATCATCCAAGACGCAGGGGATCCAGACCCCACAGAAGCTCTCCTTCTCCGCTACCGAAGTCATCGCTGCCGTCGCCATCGCGCCGGAAGAAGAGATCTCAGCCATTTTTACGTGGGGCGGTGACCTAGGATGGGCGACGCTGGAGGATTTTGGGGGAAGCAGAGAAGCTCTGTTCGAGGGAGGCGTTGGGAGGAAGGAAGGAGCGCAAGTCCTGGTGAAGATAAGAGGGTGAAAATCTTAGCCCTTATATCCTACATCCACGCCAAGATTCATGCAATATGTATAGTAACTGTGACACGTGTTGTGGAAGGAGCTGGGTAACCCCCATGTGATGATTACGCCGCCTCGATCTCCACGTATGCATTAAAACGACGCCTCTGTTCCACGGAAGGTGGACCCACCAACGGTCATGCTGGCGGGAATGTCTATCCGTGACGTGACTTGACCATGACTAGTGTCAGGTTACATTAGAGACCAAGTTCCGACTTAGTTTGAATTTCAAGCTGGAAAGCCGAATAATGTATTCATAGGTCTGACCTGTTTTTTAGATCCGGATCCTATCCTTTCTTTTGAAGTTTTAGGAACCCTTCAAGATTCCGCAAGCCGAAGATCAAGCTAGATGATGATGAAATCCGACTCTGGATCTTGGAGGCTTCCGGGGGCTACTGTTGGGGATATACTTTCTCGATATCCTCACTGTGCCTCACTGACCAGGGTGGCCCACTTCGGGTTAGAGCTTTGCTTCATGGGTGGCCCAGTCAGGGAGAAGAGATGGAGTCCAATCTGGCTACGGGAAGGCCCAGAAGACTTACCAACATAGGCCTGTTTTGTTACTTGTAGTTCAAGATGTACTCTATAATCGACTCTTAGTCGTACCTGGATAGGTCTCTCCTGTAAACCCTAGGCCAGATATCTATATAAGCTGTCCTATGGTAAGCCTTTAGGGCACCTCTCACAATAGTCTACAATCTCAACTCGCACAGGAGAAACCCTTGTAACCCATATTTCGGCTCTGCCGTATTACTAGATTGCTAGCAGGAGTAGGATCCGTCCAAAGCCAGCGGATTCGAACCTGGGTAAACTTGTGTGCTCACCGTCCCGAAACACTGTATGTCTCACACCCCTCTCTTCCACACGCCTCGAGGACCCCCCTCATGGTGTACTTGTCATCAATCCGACGATAGGCTGCACCCATGACGCTGCATCGGGCCAGCGCCGTCTCCCGGCTCACCGAGGCGCTCTTGCCTGGGCGCGGTGGTGCGGCCGCCCCTTCCCTTGGCCTGATGGTAGGGCTGGTTCCGCCACCTACCGTGTGGAGGATCCGGCGGAGGTTCCGCAGCCGGGGGTCTCCGTGCGGGGCGTCCGGTGCGGGGACCGGTAGCGACGACGACCTCCAAGTCACCGGCTGGACGCCAGCCCGGGCCACGCCGCCACTAGATCCTGCCTTGGCGCAGCTTTTTGAGGTGGCGACCCTAGATCTTGGACAGGCTCGCCACCTGGTCGAGGTGCTGGAGCAAGGGCTTGGCCAGGCCAAGGCACTGGGTGCCTCGTTCGAGGTATGTATCCCCTTGCTATTTTTTGCTGTCTTTTGTTGCCTTTCTCTTCAGCTGGTTCTTTGGTTCTTACCTCCTTTTCTGCAGAGGGCTCTCGCCGATGCTGCCAAGGCTTCACAAGATTTGGGCCGTAAGATTGCTTGCTCTGTCGTGTCCTCTCGATTGGGCGACTTCTCGCGCTTCTTGTTGACCATTGGGTACCCTCCTGCAGCTCTGTTGGCAGACCGGGACCGGGAGGTGGCCAGGCTAAAGGGGGAGGTTGCCTGGCTGGAGGTGTCCAACAAAGCTCTCCAGGACCAGATCGGCCAGCTGGCTGCGCATCAGCAGCAGATGGAGGTCAAGGCCGGCCAAGCCAAGAAAGTGGCCGACATACGGACAGAGGCGCTAAAGAACCTTGAGAAGCTCCATGCCACTCAGGCAGAGACTCTTAAGGCTTCACAGGACAAGGAGAGGGCGGTGTTGGGGGAGCTTTGCTAGATCGCCGAGATGGTCGTTAGTAAGTAACTTCAAACTAGAACAGCTATGTCCCTTATCTTCCGCAACCGGCATTGACTCTTGTTTCTTTTCCTGGGTGCAGCTCATTACCCTGAGGCGACTGACCAGGCTCTGGTGCGCATCCCCGAGGCAGACGCCGGGCGTGACCTCCACCCGGAGGAACTGGTGGTGGTTGTCAGCGAGGAGGCCAAGCGGCTACACACCGCTTCCCTCGAGGTCTATGACTACGTCTGGCCTGACACCGACCAGCCGGCCACTATGGATGCTTTGGCTGAGAAGCTCTTTGGCGCCTCTGACCTCATGGATGTGGTGCGGGAGTGGGCGACACGCGGTGGAACAGAGATGGTGCTTGCCCTGTTGAAGTCCTGGTACCCAAACATGGATCTGCGGAGCCTCTCTCGTGGATTCTGTCAAGGGACCATCTATGAATAGCTCCGCGCCGAGGTTCCCGATATCCGCTCTTGTGGCATGAAGATTGGGAGCTTCGTCCAGCTGGATCGGGACTTCAGTGAACCGGCTGGCACGGAGCCGTACCACTTCAGCCCGACTGTGGCAGACACTAAAGCTCTGGCTGCGACGGACGCGGATGCCCTGGCTGCGCTAGAGACCACCTCGGTCGACGTCGCCTCCTGCAGCAAAGCTCCAGCCGATGCCTTCGGCTCCTCCGCCAATCCTCAGGCATGATCCCCGGTATGCCGGGAGTATTTTTTGTTGATTAACTTGTCCTCTTTCATTGGTGAACAATTATCTTTGTCTTGTACTGAATTCTGGTGGAGCATTGCCTCCCTTATGATATTTCCTCGTGCCTTGTGCCTGCACTTTCTGTTTTTCTTGATCTGCACTTGTTGCGTGCTTTCTTCTATGTAGGGGCGCATTAGCGCACCCATAGGGTGTAGTCCCCGAGGTTAGGGTCGTCTGGAGAATACAGCCGGGTTGAAGATCCTTTGTGTTGTTGTCTCTTGCAGGTTTCTGTGTGGGGGCGTGTGAGCGCACCCACAGGGTGTAGTCCACGAGGTTCAGGCCGGCTAGAGGATACAGCCGGGTCGCAGCTCCTTAGCCTGCTCTTCTGCCGTCTGGGAGGCGACCAGCCTCCGGCCCTGGAGCTTGTCTTAGAACTTTGGCTCATGCAAAGATTAAAAAACAAGTATGTTGTTTGCCTAGTTAGACAGATGAAAGAGGAAACATAATCTGAAGTTCGCTAGGCTTGAAATCGTGCTCTTTCGTGCTAGGCCGATGACTTTGTCCTTTTCCCAGTGAGCATTGGCCAGTTTGATGTTGTGCCCTTGCCGGCTGTGAGCCGAAGACGAAGGGGTAGCTAGTAGGCGTATTGCACGGTACTTCGGGTTTTGGTCATTAGCTTTGAGCGAGCGAGCGCAGCCAGAACGTCCAGACGTTTTTGTTTTCCTCGAGGCATTTTTGTGTAAGGGTCTTTGAGCGTTCTGCTCTTGCCGGATCTGTTAGCCGGCTTGCGGTCTGCAGCTGGAACCGAAGAGGAAGCATTTAGAGCCGCGTACAGTACTTTGCCGCTTGGAGAGCACGGCCGTCTGGGCCAACCAGCAAGTCCCGGTGGAGATCGCCGGCTCCAGGGTTAAAATAATGCAGCCGGAAAAGCCAAATTATGCAGCATGATTTGCTAAATTATTGCGGAGTCCTCGAGACTGTGTCGAGGCTCCCATGCTTGTTCATTACATAAAGGTAAGATACATACACTTCTCGTTCAAGTGTAAAATGGGCGAAGCAAGTTCGCGTTCCATGGGTGCTCAGTTTCTTCGCCTCAACGGTCCATCTTGTTCTTTTCTGGCTGGCGGGAGTCGATGAGGTACTATGAGTTGTTCTGCAGTGCCCGGCTGATGATGAATGGGTCCTCCCAAGGTGGAGATAACTTGTGCATCCCTTTGGTGTCCTACACCAGCCGCAGCACCAGGTCGCCCTCGTGGAACGAGACATTGCGGATCCGGCTAGCATGGTAACGGCACAAGCTCTGCTGGTAGATGGCGGATATGGATAAAGCCATGCTTATTCGAGGAGGTCGACATTGTCCTCACATGCTTCCTTGGCCTGCTGCTCTGAGTATAACAGCTTGTGGGGTGTGTCGAACTCGAGGTCTGTTTGCAGGACCACCTCCGCCCCGTAGACGAGGAAGAATGAGCTATAGCCGGTGGACTGGTTGGGCGTGGTGCGCAGGCTCCATAGCATAGCCGATAGCTCCTCTATCCAACAGCCGGGAGATCGCATCAACGGTTCGATCAGCCGGGGCTTGATTCTGGCTATGACCAGACCATTTGCTCACTCGCACTGCCCGTTGGACTGGGGGTGTGCCACGGAGGCGAGGTCCAGACAGATGCCCTTGTCCCCGCAGAAGCATGCGAAAGCCCCTTTGGTGAAGTTCGTGTCGTTGTCAGTTATGATGTTGTTGGGGTAGCCGAAGCGCGTGATTATGTCTGTGAAGAACTTGACCACTGTTGGCCCATCCAGCTTCTTTATCGGCTTTGTCTCGATCCACTTGGTGAACTTGTCCATCGCCACCAGCAGGTGCGTCATGCCGGATTGGGCGGTGTAACTACCTTGGTCAATTACGCTCTTAGTTACATGTCTGGATGAACGAAAGTGGTTAAAATAGTACGGTGGGGCCTAGGGCCACTCACGGTAGACCTTTTGGCCGTCCTAACCACTTTCAGACAACGGGACAAGAACGAGCGGCGTAATCGGCAGGCGAAGGGATCAACTACATACACAAATGAGTATGTATGCAAGCCACATACAACAGTCCTCAGAGCCATTCCATCTAAAAGAAATAGAAATATTGCAACGCCATACGGCAAGATTCAAATATCCTAGATGGAGATAATAATTTAGGATAGCTCCTCATACAACAAACATCAGAGTATCAGGCGGAAGCGGAAAACAAGATTCGAGTGCGGATAAGAAGCAAATCGGCATAAGATGCCCCATAAATAAACACATCCCGCCCACAGATCTCACGGATCCCCGTTCCCGGAATCTCTACACCGAATGATCGTTGCCAACATCATCTGTCTCTTCCACCCAGTATCCATCTTGCGGGTACACCTGCTCATCTGAATCAAACAAGTTATCGTGTGAGACCCTAGGGGTACTCAGCAAGTCTTTATGCCACTAAAGGGGACACAACCTGGGGTGACGCAATTGCAGCAAAAGATAATACCTAGCAATTCTATAGATACTCGCTAACCTTCCGCCTAACCAATGATAGACGGAAGACCGTGAATTAAGAATAACAGTTATAACAGTATAATTAACAGATCCATCCTCCTCCTCGCTTACCAATGAGGAAGCGGACGAACAACCCCCATCATCCGTTGGCAGTTTTATTAACCATTCCATGGGTATTGCACTATTTACTAGTCAAGTACTTAGTCGAATTAAAAGCGGTACTTTAGTTATACTTGTCTATGATCGAGCAACTGTGCTCCAAGTCGTCCATAACCGGGGACACGGCTTTCAGAAAGATTTACCCTGCAGGGGTGCACGAATAGCAACACACACTCAATCAACCTCGGAAAAACCAAATCAAAACCCAACGAGGCATTCACGATAAAGCAATCACAGGATTCAGAAATATTTTAGGGGGCCACCCCATTAAGCTACCCGCAACGAAGTTGGCCGGCTCCGATACGGACCCAAGGTTTGCGCCAATGGCTGTAAACGACTAGGAACCCGAAAGTGTGACTGGGCTTGTCGATACCGCGAAAACACTCCGCAATTCTTAAACAGTACAGGTGCTCCTCGCACAATCTTAATAAAACAGTAACATGGCATAAGTACAGGATAGTAATAAAGCCCCAAACTACTTTGTGGCCCCAAGAAATAAGAATGAATCAAGCTCTGGCTCAGGGGGGGTCCATAAGGCCTCCCGGATGTGGATAGTGCGAATAGTCAAGGAACAGGAATCAAGTACTCGGGGTCCTACGGGACACAAGTGAGCATGAAAAACCAAATAGCAGATATTGCTCACCGGTGCCTCTTTCATTAGTTATCCCATTACTACTCAGGTTAAGTTGTTTAGCTACCTCGTTATTCATAAGACACTCAGATACCCTACACATGCTTTTCTACGACTCGCATGGCTCAAACAACTCCTGTAGTAATGGCTCATAGGATGGAGGAACGAGCTTCGGTGGGGTTTAAAAGTAAAGGCTATGCAGTACTTGGGATTCAATTTGATGCAATCGCGACTCCATGATGCAAGAATAAGATAGAGGCAATAGGTACTGTATGTATGCAAGCATGTGGTAGTGCTTGCCTGGCAGCTCAGTTGAAGCGAGAGATCGATCTGGGTAGTACTCCTGTGATTCCTGGTAATTCTCCTATTGGGCGTCTATTCGAAGAAGAACCAAACAAACAAGGGCCAACATAAATAAAGTGCACAAGCATATGAATTCAAATGCGACAAGCAAACAAGCATGCCATGATGAATGATGCACAATTTACATGGCATTAAAGTAGCATGGCAAGGGTGAGGTGTGGTGCAAGAATTAAAGCATTTGATTATTTATTTAGTCCAATTTTTATTGCCATAAACAGTTCAGATTTTTAATAATAACATGATGCATGCTTCAAATCAGAACAAGGACTGCATAGACAGAACGGGCTCGTCGCGCTGATCGATTTAGACATATTATTTGTTGATTTTGGAGTTGTAGAATTAAAGTTATGAATTTATTAAGAAAAAGGGCATTTTATTGTAATTTTAATCATCTCGAAATTTTAAAGTGTTCAAACATTATTTTGAATGGCATATTTGAATTCCTCACATTTTTCTGATTCCAAAACATATATTATTTGTATTATTTGGATTTATATTTGAAAAGTTATTTAAATCTGATTTGAATTTAAATCAATTTTGAAAAAGGTTTAATTAAAACAGGCACAGGAAAAACTTTTGTCACCCAGGCAAACCTAGCCACAGCCGCTGAGGGTGGGCCAGCTGCTGACTGGGCGAGACCCGCGCGCAAATTATTTTCTCACCGCAGCTCTGACTTGCCCGTGCGACTGCGAGGTGGGGCCAACTTGCTAAGGCCCACGTGACAGTGGTGGGGATGGCAGAGACTGACAGGTGGGGACAAGCTGGACCGCGGGTTGAGGGTAAGGTTCCCCGGGTGCCTTTCCGTTAAACTGCCACTGCGGCTGGCAGGTGGGGCCTCTAGGAGCGTGGGTTGAGGACGACAAAAAGGTAGGGGGTTAAGTGCAAAGTGTCAACGTGCACTGTGGATCTTCTCTGATCTCTGACGGCACTCGCGGCGACAGCGCGCGCGCAGCGCGGGGAATCGAACCCGGGACCTGGCGTGCGCGCTTAGGGACGGAACCAGTGCGGCGGGGGGGCTAGGGGAGTTGACAGGAGGGGGTTTGGGGCCTAGCTAAGGCTCGATGCGGCGCGGGAAGCTTGCAGACACCGGCGACCTCTGGCGCAGAGAGGGCGTTCGGCGAAACGAGCGGCAGCGCTAGACGGCGACAGCGAAGCGGAGGATGTTAGGGAGAGAGAGGTGCGTACCGCGGAGAGATTGGCGGTGTCAGATCGGGGTGAGGCGCGGTGGATCGTCGACGAGGCAGGAGCTTCGGCGACCTAGGGTTTCGGGGAGCGGCGAGGTTCTGGCGGTCCTGGTGGCTTCCTCCTTCGCGTCGGCGTGTCTAGGGCACAGCAGCAAGGTTCCCTTGGTCTTCCAGGCCACCTCCATGACGTGCCGGTCAGCTAGAACGAGGGGAAGCAGGGGTAGACGGCGGCGTCTGGCGGCCGGAGCTGGCGGCGGTGAAGAAGAAGGGGAAGGAGAGGCAGGCTTGGGGTGGATCTAGAAAGGGCAGGGGAGTCGTGTGGATGAGGGCAAGCGAGAGAGAGAGGGAGAAGACGCGTGTGGGAACGGCTCGGGGGAAAGTAGCCTCGGCTCTTTCCTCTCTTTCTCCTCGAGCACGTGGTCGAGCTGGGGCTCAACCTGGGTCGCCAGGCAGGGCAGGGAGAGGGATGCAGGTGGGGTCGGCGTGTGGTAGGGCTGGCGTGGCAGGTAGAAGGAAAAGTGAGAGGGAGAGGAGCTTGGGTACACTTAGCTAGGTTAGAGGTGGGGTAGCTCGGGTTAGGGTTTGCTAGGGTTGGGGTGTGGTAGCTGGGGTGTGGGTCAGGGAGAGAGGTGGCCAGGTGGTCAGCATCGTAGAGAGAGGAGAGATGAGAGAGCTGAGATGAGGTTAGGGTTTAGTAGAACTAGGTTAGAGGTAAAAAGATAAAGAGAGATAAGATGGTTAGGTTTTTAGTTTAGGTTGTTTAGGTTTTACCAACTAGTGCATCAGATCAACCCAAGTGGAATCTAGTAAGGCCTTGAAGCATCAAGAGATGAGGTGGAGGAATATCCAAGAAAAAGGAGAAAGAAAAAGATGTATGGTAAGAGCCCTCATTTGATTCATGCATGGAGATAAATAGAAGAGAAGATGTTGATGAGAAAAAAAGGAAGGGTAGGAAGATGATGTGGAGGATCCCACAAAGAAGAACCACTAAGACCAAAAGAAATCAAATGGGTTAAAGGTGGTGATGTGATTGCATGGCCCATGAAAAATAATAAATGCCATGATTAGTTTTTGTGAGAACAAAAGTAATGATATGGCATTATTCTAATGCATTCCCAAGAAGTGGAACCAAGGCCAAGCAAAAGAATTGGATTAGGTCCACCCCACCACATGAGCTAGAATAAAATCAAAATAAAAAGAATTACAAGCTCATGGATAATAGGATGGTGGAATTATAAGGTGGTGAAAAGAAAAGATAATGGAGGTGAATAAAAGATATGCCCCCAAATCAACTTGGGCATTTAAACAATATATCAATAACCAAAACAAGATCAAGAGGCAAATACAATTAATAATGCATATGAGAGAAGAACCAAAAGAAAAGGGGTTTTATATGATGCTCAAATGCAAGGTGGCATGATGACATGAGCATGATATAATTATGATGTAACAATTATATATAGGAAGTAACCAATATCTTACTAGACCAAGTAGCATTACAATTGTTAGACAATTGGGATGCTACAACTCTCCCCCACTAAACAGGAATCTCGCCCCGAGATTCTAGGAAGAAGAAGAAGACTCAAAGAGGGTAGGATACTTGGCACGGAGCTCATCTTCACATTCCCATGTGGCTTCATCAACGGAATGGTGCGACCACTGCACCTTGCAGAACTTGATGGACTTGTTGCGAGTCCTTCTTTCTACGACTTCAAGAATTTTTGTGGGGTGTTCCTGATAAGATAGATCTTCTTAGAGATTGATGAGTTCATGGTCCACGGTCCTGCCGGGATCCTTAAAGCACTTCTTGAGTTGAGAGATGTGGAAAACATCATGGACTTTGAGTTGTTCAGGGAGCTCAAGAGCATATGCAACTTCTCCTCTTCTTCCACGAATTTTGAAAGGACGGATGTATCTAGGAGCCAGCTTTCCTTTGATACCAAAGCGGTGGGTGCCTCTCATGGGAGTGACACGAAGGTAAACGAGATCACCAGGGACATACTCCATGTCCGTGTGCTTCCTGTCATAATTGCTCTTCTGGCGACTTTGAGCAATCTTCAGATTTTCAAGAATGATGTGAACTTTCTCCTCCGCTTGAGTTACCATGTCAGGGCCAAACAATATTCTTTCACCTGCGCCCGACCAACCAATCGGAGTTCTGCATTTGCGACCATAGAGAGCCTCAAATGGAGCCATCTTTAGACTTTTCTAGAAACTGTTGTTGTAAGAGAATTCAGCATAAGGAAGACATTCTTCCCACTTCATGCCGAAAGAGATAACGCAAGCACAGAGCATATCTTCCAGAATCTGATTGATCCTTTCAACTTGTCCTTGCGACTGAGGGTGGTAAGCTGTGCTGAAGTTTAGTTTTGTTCCCAAAGCATTTTGGAAACTTCCCCAGAACTTGGAAGTGAAGATGCTTCCACGGTCTCAACTGATCTCAAGAGGAACCCCATATAGAGACAATTCTGTTGATATAGAGCTCAGCCAACTGAATTGCAGAAATTGTTTCCTTGACTGGAAAGAAGTGAGTTACTTTGGAAAGCCTGTCAATGACAACAAAGATTGCATTGTTGCCCTTCTGCGACCTTGGAAAACCAGTGATGAAGTCCATCTCTACTTTCTCCCATTTCCATTCCGGAGGCTTCAATGGCTGTAGAAGAGCGGAAGGTTTCTGATGGACAGCTTTAACTCTGCGACAGACATCACACTCCGAGACATACTTGGCACAATATCGTTTTAAAGCAGGCCACCAATATTGTGTTTTTAAGTCCATGTACATCTTAGTGCTGCCAGGATGGATAGAAAGAACGGAATCATGCGCCTCCTTGAGAACTTGCTCTCTTAAACCCGGGTAGTTCGGAACAAACATACGGTGTTCAAAGAAAAGAGTGCCTTGGTCGTCAACGTGGAAAGACTCATACTTCGGAAGTTGAATGTTGGAGATGATCTTCTTAGTGTAAGGAACACCAAGCTGAATGGAACGGACCTTTTCTTCCAAGAGAGGTGTTGCTAGAAGGTTCAGAAGATAACCTTGATCCACAATTTCAAGGTTGAGTTTGCAGAATTCCTCGCACAAGAGAGGTTGTTGTTCTTCCACCATGAGATTGTTGACATAAGCTTTTCGGCTAAGAGCATCGGCCATGACATTGGCTTTGCCCGGAGTGTAGTTGATGGTCAAATCGAAATCATTAATTGTTTCAATCCACCTCCTCTGACGAAGGTTGAGATCAGGCTATGTGAATATATACTTCACACTCTTGTGATCAGAAAAGATCTCACAACGGTTGCCAAGCAAGTAATGCCTCCATACTTTCAAAGCAAAGACAACTGCTGCGAGTTCGAGGTCATGTGTGGGATAGTTGATCTCATGCGTCTTCAACTGACGAGATGCATAAGCAACAACTTGCTTTTCTTGCATAAGGACAGCACCCAATCCTTGCAATGAGGCATCCGAGAATATCTGGAAAGGCTTTGATGTATCTGGAGGAACCAAGACTGGTGTGGAAGTGAGCTTCTCTTCGAGTGTTTCAAAGCTTGCTTGACATGCAGGAGTCCAAAGGTATTTCTTGCCTTTCTTGAGGAGATCGGTAAGAGGCTTCGCAATCTTCGAGAAGTTTTGAACGAAGCGATGGCAGTAACTGGCCAAACCAAGGAAACTCCGGACTTCTTTGACATTTATGGGTGGAAGCCAGTCCATAATTGTCTTAATAGTTTCTGGGTTGACGGCAATGCCCTTGGCAGAGATGACGTGACCAAGGTATATGACTTGAGGCAGCCAGAATTCACACTTGGAGAACTTTGCATATAGGCGGTTCTCACGAAGCTTGTTTAGGACACACCGAAGGTGTTCTTCATGTGCTTCCTTTGACTTAGAATAGACTAGAATGTCATCCAGATAGACCACAACGAACTTATCAAGATACTCCATGAAAACCGAGTTCATAAGCCTCGAGAAGGTGGCAGGTGCATTGGTGAGACCGAAAGACATGACCGTGTACTCATACAGGCCATAGCGGATGGTGAAAGCTGTTTTGGGAACATCTTCCTTGCGAATCTTGATTTGATGGTAACCACTTCTCAAATCAAGCTTAGAGAATACCACAGCTCCAGCTAGCTGATCGAAGAGATCATTAATCCGCGGAAGGGGATATTTATTCTTGATTGTTTTAGCATTGAGTGCCCGATAGTCAACACAAAGTCTATCAGTCTTGTCTCGCTTCTTCACAAAGATGGTTGGACTACCCCAAGAAGAAGTACTGTGCTGAATGAAACCCAACTTCTCTTGTTCATCCAGCTGACGTTTGAGTTCAGCCAACTCAGCAGGACCCATTTTATAAGGCCGCTTGGAAATAGAAGCGGTACCAGGTTCAAGTTCAATGACAAACTCAACCTCACGATCCGGAGGCATACCTGGCAACTCTTCAGGAAAGACATCTGGAAACTCACAGACTACAGGAACACTCTGAATACCTTCCATAGCATCATCATTCAGAACCGCCAAAGAGTGAAGCTGAATTGCAGGAGTTAGACTTGGAGAATAGACTATATGGCCTTCAGGGATTTTCAGAGAAACCGAACGTTCAGCACAATCAATCACAGCTGCATTTGCTATCAACCAATCCATGCCCAAGATAACATCAATGTCAAAATTGTCCAAAATAATTAAGGAAGCCAGAAACAAAGAACCACCAATCTCAATTTGATTGTTATGGCTGATTTTAGAAGATTCCATTGTTGCTCCAGGAGAAAGAACCATTAAACGCTTGGGGAGAGGATCCATAGATAACCCATTCCTATCAACAAAACTCGTAGAGATAAAAGAATGCGATGCACCAGAATCAAACAACACTCGTGCAGAAACTAAGTTAACAGGAAGCATACCCATGACAATTCCAGGTGCATGCTCAGCTTGAGCGACGTTGACACAGTTGGCACGAGCAACCGTAGACCCAGGCTTAGTGTTGATGTTGAGAGCCCGAGGTGGAGGTGCACGAATCATAGGAGCACTTGCCGCAGGTCTTGGAGATGGTGGTGGAAGAGCTTTGTTGTTCATTGGACAATTCCAGTGCTGATGCCTAGTGTTTCCACAAGTATAACAAGCACCAGGTGGACGTGGAGAAACGTAGCCAGGGACTCCGCCAGGCGCTCCAGGGTAGTTGTGGTTGTAGCTCCTGGGAGCCGCAGTGAAGGAGTTTGGTGGCCTTGGTGCGTAGCTTGACGGTCTTGGTGGAGCAGGGAGCGACGGTGGGGTGCTAGGAACCTAGACACGACGCTTAGAAGGAGCTGCCATAGCAGAAGAGCTTGCTGTATCACGGCTATGTTTCTTTGACTCCTCAAACACTTGCCTACTTGCTTCTTCCTGTAGAGCTGTGTGTTGAAGTTCCAGAAAAGATGCCGGCCTTGCATGAGTGATTGCATATTCGATGGAAGCATTGAGACCTTGCCGAAACCTCTTTTGCTTCTTCTTGTCATCAGAGATCTCATCTCCACCATAACGAGAAAGGTTCATGAAGTTTCTGATGTAGGTGTTGACATTGTCAGTGCCCTGCTTGAGATTGAGAAACACTTCCTTCATCCTTTCCATGACAATTTCTGACAGATATTGCTCTTTGAAAGCAGCAGTGAATCGCTCCCAAGTAGGCTGAAAACTAGTAAGATCTGCCTTGAGGTAATTTTCCCACCAGAGAGCTGCATCTCCCTTCAGAAGGTGAGTGGCACATTTGACCCATTCTTGCTCGGGAACATCCACAGTCATCAGCAACCTTGACACTTCACGAAGCCAATCATCTGCATCAAGTGGCTGATCAGACACCTCAAATTGGTGTGGGTTGAACTTGAGAAAACTCTTGATGTCTCCTCGCTTGGGAGGTGGAGGTAGCAGAACAAACTCATTCCTCCTCACACTTTCCTCGAAGCGTTGCTGGTTCTGCTGCATAGTGCCCAAAGCATTTGCAATACTTGCCAAAGCAGCCCCAAGTTCAGGTGGTATGTCCTCCTCAGAACGGCGTGGTGGTGCCATCCTGTGATTGATATAAAACACAAGTAAGTACTATAATGGAGAATGATAATAATCCAAAATAGTACCAAAATGGAATTAACCAAGATTAAATGATGCAATTCACTGAGATGATATTAAAATATCAACAAAGTTCAAGGTAACTAGAAGATATTGAGCATAACGCAAACGACTGAACAAGGAGTGTGGTACACAGGCTAACAAAGAAAAATTTCCGCAAATTTCGGCATTAAAATACCACTGAATGCGCAAAACCACTTCACGAATCAAGATTAGTAACTCTACTAGTTCAACATACAAGAGCAAATGATAACAGTAGTGGTATGGTGGTGACTCCATCCCGCACTCAAATTATTTCTCCGCACATGAATCAGTAAAACACATATCCCAACACCTTCTTCTAAAGATGAACCTAAAGACTAGTAACTACGGAAAAGAACACCCCAACAAGATAACGTCGGATAACAAAGAGTAAGATAGATCGCATCGGTATACAACGAATCAGAATAGATCGCGTCGGTTTACAAAGGCCTGTCGGTATGGAATGTACCAACAGTTGATAACCAAAAGGCAGACAGTGATAACATTTGGATGCAACAGATAGACAAGGAATTCACACACACACACACACAACCTATGGTACTACGGAACCCAGAACACGTGAATGCTAGTTTGAATTTTTAGAAGAGGATTGAAAACGTTACACTTCCTTACCAGAAAAACGGTGGGTGGGTGGGTAAGAAGAAAAATGGAAGCAGTCCTACTCTCACGTTTGTTTTTCCCTAGTATACATAGCTACCAAAATATTTGCTAGACTGACAACGACCATTTTGGCTGAGACCCTGAAGGGCGGGATGGCTCTGATACCAATTGTAACTACCTCGGTGAATTACGCTCTTAGTTACATGCCTGGATGAACGAAAGTGGTTAAAATAGTACGGTGGGGCCCAGGGCCACTCACGGTAGACCTTTCGGCCGTCCTAACCACTTTCAGACAACGGGACAAGAACGAGCGGCGTAATCGGCAGGCGAAGGGATCAACTACATACACAAATGAGTATGTATGCAAGCCACATACAACAGTCCTCAGAGCCATTCCATCTAAAAGAAATAGAAATATTGCAATGCCATACGGCAAGATTCAAATATCCTAGATAGAGATAATAATTTAGGATAGCTCCTCATACAACAAACATCAGAGTATCAGGCGGAAGCGGAAAACAAGATCCGAGTGCGGATAAGAAGCAAATCGGCATAAGATGCCCCATAAATAAACACATCCCGCCCACAGATCTCACGGATCCCCGTTCCCAGAATCTCTACACCGAATGATCGTTGCCAACATCATCTGTCTCTTCCACCCAGTATCCATCTTGCAGGTACACCTGCTCATCTGAATCAAACAAGTTATCGTGTGAGACCCTAGGGGTACTCAGCAAGTCTTTATGCCACTAAAGGGGACACAACCTGGGGTGACGCAATTGCAGCAAAAGATAATACCTAACAATTCTACAGATACTCGCTAACCTTCCGCCTAACCAATGATAGACGGAAGACCGTGAATTAAGAACAACAGTTATAGCAGTATAATTAACAGATCCATCCTCCTCCTCGCTTACCAATGAGGAAGCGGACAAACAACCCCCATCATCCGTTGACAGTTTTATTAACCATTCCATGGGTATTGCACTATTTACTAGTCAAGTACTTAGTCCAATTAAAAGCGGTACTTTAGTTATACTTGTCTATGATCGAGCAACTGTGCTCCAAGTCGTCCATAACCGGGGACACGGCTTTCAGAAAGATTTACCCTGCAGGGGTGCACGAATAGCAACACACACTCAATCAACCTCGGAAAAACCAAATCAAAACCCAACGAGGCATTCACGATAAAGCAATCACAGGATTCAGAAATATTTTAGGGGGCCACCCCATTAAGCTACCCGCAACGAAGTTGGCCGGCTCCGAGACGGACCCAAGGTTTGCGCCAATGGCTGTAAACGACTGGGAACCCGAAAGTGTGACTGGGCTTGTCGATACCGCGAAAACACTCCGCAATTCTTAAACAGTACAGGTGCTCCTCGCACAATCTTAATAAAACAGTAACATGGCATAAGTACAGGATAGTAATAAAGCCCCAAACTACTTTGTGGCCCCAAGAAATAAGAATGAATCAAGCTCTAGCTCAGGGGGGTCCATAAGGCCTCCCGGGTGTGGATAGTGCGAATAGTCAAGGAACAGGAATCAAGTACTCGGGGTCCTACGGGACACAAGTGAGCATGAAAAACCAAATAGCAGATATTGCTCACCGGTGCCTCTTTCATTAGTTATCCCATTACTACTTAGGTTAAGTTGTTTAGGTACCTCGTTATTCATAAGACACTCAGATACCCTACACATGCTTTTCTACGACTCGCATGGCTCAAACAACTCCTGTAGTAATGGCTCATAGGATAGAGGAACGAGCTTCGGTGGGGTTTAAAAGTAAAGGCTATGCAGTACTTGGGATTCAATTTGATGCAATCGCGACTCCATGATGCAAGAATAAGATAGAGGCAATAGGTACTGTATGTATGCAAGCATGTGGTAGTGCTTGCCTGGCAGCTCAGTTGAAGCGAGAGATGGATCTGGGTAGTACTCCTGTGATTCCTGGTAATTCTCCTGTTGGGCGTCTATTCAAAGAAGAACCAAACAAACAAGGGCCAACATAAATAAAGTGCACAAGCATATGAATTAAAATGCGACAAGCAAACAAGCATGCCATGATGAATGATGCACAATTTACATGGCATTAAAGTAGCATGGCAAGGGTGAGGTGTGGTGCAAGAATTAAAGCATTTGATTATTTATTTAGTCCAATTTTTATTGCCATAAACAGTTAAGATTTTTAATAATAACATGATGCATGCTATAAATCAGAACAAGGACTGCATAGACAGAACGGGCTCGTCGCGCTGATCGATTTAGACATATTATTTGTTGAATTTGGAGTTGTAGAATTAAAGTTATGAATTTATTAAGAAAAAGGGCATTTTATTGTAATTTTAATCATCTCGAAATTTTAAAGTGTTCAAACATTATTTTGAATGGCATATTTGAATTCCTCACATTTTTCTGATTCCAAAACATATATTATTTGTATTATTTGGATTTATATTTGAAAAGTTATTTAAATCTGATTTGAATTTAAATCAATTTTGAAAAAGGTTTAATTAAAACAGGCACAGGAAAAACTTTTGTCACCCAGGCAAACCTAGCCACAGCCGCTGATGGTGGGCCAGCTGCTGACTGGGCGAGACCCGCGCGCAAATTCTTTTCTCACCGCGGCTCTGACTAGCCCGTGCGACTGCGAGGTGGGGCCAACTTGCTAAGGCCCACGTGACAGTGGTGGGGATGGCAGAGACTGACAGGTGGGGACAAGCTGGACCGCGGGTTGAGGGTAAGGTTCCCCGGGTGCCTTTCCGTTAAACTGCCACTGCGGCTGGCAGGTGGGGCCTCTAGGAGCGTGGGTTGAGGACGACAAAAAGGTGGGGGGTTAAGTGCAAAGTGTCAACGTGCACTGTGGATCTTCTCTGATCTCTGACGGCACTCGCGGCGACAGCGCGCGCGCGGCGCGGGGAATCGAACCCGGGACCTGGCGTGCGCGCTTAGGGACGGAACCAGTGCGGCGGGGGGGCTAGGGGAGTTGACAGGAGGGGGTTTGGGGCCTAGCTAAGGCTCGATGCGGCGCGGGAAGCTTGCAGACACCGGCGACCTCTGGCGCAGAGAGGGCGTTCGGCGAAACGAGCGGCAGCGCTAGACGGCGACAGCGAAGCGGAGGATGTTAGGGAGAGAGAGGTGCGTACCGCGGAGAGATTGGCGGTGTCAGATCGGGGTGAGGCGCGGTGGATCGTCGACGAGGCAGGAGCTTCGGCGACCTAGGGTTTCGGGGAGCGGCGAGGTTCTGGCGGTCCTGGTGGCTTCCTCCTTCGCGTCGGCGTGTCTAGGGCACAGCAGCAAGGTTCCCTTGGTCTTCCAGGCCACCTCCATGACGTGCCGGTCAGCTAGAACGAGGGGAAGCAGGGGTAGACGGCGGCGTCTGGCGGCCGGAGCTGGCGGCGGTGAAGAAGAAGGGGAAGGAGAGGCAGGCTTGGGGTGGATCTAGAAAGGGCAGGGGAGTCGTGTGGATGAGGGCAAGCGAGAGAGAGAGGGAGAAGACGCGTGTGGGAACGGCTCGGGGGAAAGTAGCCTCGGCTCTTTCCTCTCTTTCTCCTCGAGCACGTGGTCGAGCTGGGGCTCAACCTGGGTCGCCAGGCAGGGCAGGGAGAGGGATGCAGGTGGGGTCGGCGTGTGGTAGGGCTGGCGTGGCAGGTAGAAGGAAAAGTGAGAGGGAGAGGAGCTTGGGTGCACTTAGCTAGGTTAGAGGTGGGGTAGCTCGGGTTAGGGTTTGCTAGGGTTGGGGTGTGGTAGCTGGGGTGTGGGTCAGGGAGAGAGGTGGCCAGGTGGTCAGCATCGTAGAGAGAGGAGAGATGAGAGAGCTGAGATGAGGTTAGGGTTTAGTAGAACTAGGTTAGAGGTAAAAAGATAAAGAGAGATAAGATGGTTAGGTTTTTAGTTTAGGTTGTTTAGGTTTTACCAACTAGTGCATCAGATCAACCCAAGTGGAATCTAGTAAGGCCTTGAAGCATCAAGAGATGAGGTGGAGGAATATCCAAGAAAAAGGAGAAAGAAAAAGATGTATGGTAAGAGCCCTCATTTGATTCATGCATGGAGATAAATAGAAGAGAAGATGTTGATGAGAAAAAAAGGAAGGGTAGGAAGATGATGTGGAGGATCCCACAAAGAAGAACCACTAAGACCAAAAGAAATCAAATGGGTTAAAGGTGGTGATGTGATTGCATGGCCCATGAAAAATAATAAATGCCATGATTAGTTTTTGTGAGAACAAAAGTAATGATATGGCATTATTCTAATGCATTCCCAAGAAGTGGAACCAAGGCCAAGCAAAAGAATTGGATTAGGTCCACCCCACCACATGAGCTAGAATAAAATCAAAATAAAAAGAATTACAAGCTCATGGATAATAGGATGGTGGAATTATAAGGTGGTGAAAAGAAAAGATAATGGAGGTGAATAAAAGATATGCCCCCAAATCAACTTGGGCATTTAAACAATATATCAATAACCAAAACAAGATCAAGAGGCAAATACAATTAATAATGCATATGAGAGAAGAACCAAAAGAAAAGGGGTTTTATATGATGCTCAAATGCAAGGTGGCATGATGACATGAGCATGATATAATTATGATGTAACAAATATATATAGGAAGTAACCAATATCTTACTAGACCAAGTAGCATTACAATTGTTAGACAATTGGTATGCTACAACTCTCCCCCACTAAACAGGAATCTCGCCCCGAGATTCTAGGAAGAAGAAGAAGACTCAAAGAGGGTAGGATACTTGGCACGGAGCTCATCTTCACGTTCCCAAGTGGCTTCATCAATGGAATGGTGCGACCACTGCACCTTGCAGAACTTGATGGACTTGTTGCGAGTCCTTCTTTCTACGACTTTAAGAATTTTTGTGGGGTGTTCCTGATAAGATAGATCTTCTTGGAGATTGATGAGTTCATGGTCCACGGTCCTGCCGGGATCCTTAAAGCACTTCTTGAGTTGAGAGATGTGGAAAACATCCTGGACTTTGAGTTGTTCAGGGAGCTCAAGAGCATATGCAACTTCTCCTCTTCTTCCACGAATTTTGAAAGGACCGATGTATCTAGGAGCCAGCTTTCCTTTGATACCAAAGCGGTGCGTGCCTCTCATGGGAGTGACACGAAGGTAAACGATATCACCAGGGACATACTCCATGTCCGTGTGCTTCCTGTCATAATTGCTCTTCTGGCGACTTTGAGCAATCTTCAGATTTTCAAGAATGATGTGAACTTTCTCCTCCGCTTGAGTTACCATGTCGGGGCCAAACAATATTCTTTCACCTGCGCCCGACCAACCAATCGGAGTTCTGCATTTGCGACCATAGAGATCCTCAAATGGTGCCATCTTTAGACTTTTCTGGAAACTGTTGTTGTAAGAGAATTCAGCATAAGGAAGACATTCTTCCCACTTCATGCCGAAAGAGATAACGCAAGCACGGAGCATATCTTCCAGAATCTGATTGATCCTTTCAACTTGTCCTTGCGACTGAGGGTGGTAAGCTGTGCTAAAGTTTAGTTTTGTTCCCAAAGCATTTTGGAAACTTCCCCAGAACTTGGAAGTGAAGATGCTTCCACGGTCTCAACTGATCTCAAGAGGAACCCCATACAGAGAGACAATTCTGTTGATATAGAGCTCAGCCAACTGAATTGCAGAAATTGTTTCCTTGACTGGAAAGAAGTGAGTTACTTTGGAAAGCCTGTCAATGACAACAAAGATTGCATTGTTGCCCTTCTGCGACCTTGGAAAACCAGTGATGAAGTCCATCTCTACTTTCTCCCATTTCCATTCCTGAGGCTTCAATGGCTGTAGAAGAGCGGAAGGTTTCTGATGGACAGCTTTAACTCTACGACAGACATCACACTCCGAGACATACTTGGCACAATATCGTTTTAAACCAGGCCACCAATATTGTGTTTTTAAGTCCATGTACATCTTAGTGCTGCCAGGATGGATAGAAAGAACGGAATCATGCGCCTCCTTGAGAACTTGCTCTCTTAAACCCGGGTAGTTCGGAACAAACATACGGTGTTCAAAGAAAAGAGTGCCTTGGTCGTCAACGTGGAAAGACTCATACTTCGGAAGTTGAACGTTGGAGATGATCTTCTTAGTGTAAGGATCACCAAGCTGAATGGAACGGACCTTTTCTTCCAAGAGAGGTGTTGCTAGAAGGTTCAGAAGATAACCTTGATCCACAATTTCAAGGTTGAGTTTGCAGAATTCCTCGCACAAGAGAGGTTGTTGTTCTTCCACCATGAGATTGTTGACATAAGCTTTTCGGCTAAGAGCATCGGCCATGACATTGGCTTTGCCCGGAGTGTAGTTGATGGTCAAATCGAAATCATTAATTGTTTCAATCCACCTCCTCTGACGAAGGTTGAGATCAGGCTATGTGAATATATACTTCACACTCTTGTGATCAGAAAAGATCTCACAACGGTTGCCAAGCAAGTAATGCCTCCATACTTTCAAAGCAAAGACAACTGCTGCGAGTTCGAGGTCATGTGTGGGATAGTTGATCTCATGCGTCTTCAACTGACGAGATGCATAAGCAACAACTTGCTTTTCTTGCATAAGGACAGCACCCAATCCTTGCAATGAGGCATCCGAGAATATCTGGAAAGGCTTTGATGTATCTGGAGGAACCAAGACTGGTGTGGAAGTGAGCTTCTCTTCGAGTGTTTCAAAGCTTGCTTGACATGCAGGAGTCCAAAGGTATTTCTTGCCTTTCTTGAGGAGATCGGTAAGAGGCTTCGCAATCTTCGAGAAGTTTTGAACGAAGCGACGGCAGTAACTGGCCAAACCAAGGAAACTCCGTACTTCTTTGACATTTATGGGTGGAAGCCAGTCCATAATTGTCTTAATAGTTTCTGGGTTGACGGCAATGCCCTTAGCAGAGATGACGTGACCAAGGTATATGACTTGAGGCAGCCAGAATTCACACTTGGAGAACTTTGCATATAGGCGGTTCTCACGAAGCTTGTTTAGGACACACCGAAGGTGTTCTTCATGTGCTTCCTTTGACTTAGAATATACTAGAATGTCATCCAGATAGACCACAACGAACTTATCAAGATAATCCATGAAAACCGAGTTCATAAGCCTCGAGAAGGTGGCAGGTGCATTGGTGAGACCGAAAGACATGACCGTGTACTCATACAGGCCATAGCGGATGGTGAAAGCTGTTTTGGGAACATCTTCCTTGCAAATCTTGATTTGATGGTAACCACTTCTCAAATCAAGCGTAGAGAATACCACAGCTCCAGCTAGCTGATCGAAGAGATCATTAATCCGCGGAAGGGGATATTTATTCTTGATTGTTTTAGCATTGAGTGCCCGATAGTCAACACAAAGTCTATCAGTCTTGTCTCGCTTCTTCACAAAGATGGTTGGACCACCACCGAGCCGCTGCGTGGTGCAAGCCGGCCTAGACGGGAGCCTCCTCTGTACGCTGCTAGGGACCCCTCCCTGCCTCGTCGATCAGGCGCCAGCTGCATCATTCCTTCCATCGATCCCCACCGCCATGCCCCTAGCGCGTGTTCTCTGTTGGATGTGTGCAGGCCAGTTGGTGGCGTATGTGTGGTAGTGATGTACTACTGCTAACCGATGCCCTGGCCAATCCTCAAGTGCCCCAATTGTGGCTCCCCGATGATGCGAATCGTGTTGTGGGTATCAGATGTTGGTGACACGCTGACGCAAGTCCGTATTGTGTCATGGTGAAGAGATGTTGCCTATCTAGACCACCTTGCGGAAAAGAGCTACAAGTGTACAAGGACCTCGCTGCTGACACTACACGGTGAACCTTGCTTTGGTGCTCGATGCACCGGAACTCGAAGACCACTAGCAAATTGTGGCACCCCGGTAAAACCACTACTAGAAAATCGCTATGTTTTTGTTTTCATCATCATGACTGCATGCTCATGTCATCATGCCACATTGCATTTGAGCATCTTCATGTTTGCATGCATATGTTTGTTTAAAACTATTTCCTAAAAGCCTATCTTGTTTTCTATTTACCTCCCTCTATTTTGGCCTCTCACATTTATATTCTAGTTGGTGCCATGTGTGATGGAACCATAATGTCTGAGTTGGTTTTTTTTATTTGAGTCTTGCTACTTTTTTATATTTGCCAAAATGCCCAAATTGAGTTGGGGGCATCATCTCTTTAATTCTTTTTATCACCAACTTGCCAATATATCTAGTCCTTATGATCATTTTCAATTCTACCACATATGACACATGGGTTCCATTTGTTTTTGCCTTATGGTTTAAATCACATCTATTCGAAAAATATGTGGATCTATCTAATACCATGAGGCCATCTCTATTCCATCTCTCTTCTTCTTGTTTTGATATTCTTCTCTATGTTCCATTCTTGTTCGGGCCAATCTCTATTCTCAGTCTATTTTGATACCATATCTATTTCATATCTTTTATTTCTCTCTTCCATATATATTATTTCTCCAATGGATATACTCCATATTCTTTGTTATTTATAAGCCATCCTTTACATCTGGTGATCTTGCCATATTCTCTACCTCTCTTTTTCTCTTAAACCCTCTTGCATACCTCCTACCTCTTTTACTTCTACCACACGTACATACCACTCTATACTCCATCCAAATACTTGCCAGCTCTTTTGTTGTACCATACATATCGAGCCGCCTTCTTTTTATTAATTCGAAATAAAATGATAATAATATTGTTTGGTCAATTATAAGACTATAAAAGGCTTGTTATTTTTGCTAAAAATAAAAATAGACAAAAAGCCCGTCTAAAGTTTTAGCCTAAAACTAGCCCCATCTAGTCTACTTTGGACTAGATAAATATCCCTTTCCTCTCCTTCCTTCAAAACCCTAGCCTCCAAACTTGAATCTAGATCTGCCTAAATTCTCCCCTTTTCTCCTTCTCTCAAAAAGCTTCTTCAAATCTGGTAGCCGGTGTATCTTCTTGATTCAATTCTCATGCGTAGGAGTCAGCTCACTCCATGCAAGAAAAATCAATCGAGCCATCTACTACACTACGCGCATGAAGCTGTCCCAGCTGATGGGTTTCCGTGAGCAGATCCACGAACTAAGCACCAGAGCCTGCTCATCTCGTGCTTCCCGACCAACCACATCAGCAGCAGTACTCCTGGTAATTCCCGCCGCCTTGTCCCTTCACGCGCGCAAGGGCCGCTGGTTGCTCTCTGATTCTCTGCCGCATGCACCCGCCGACAGGCCTGCAGCCACAGATCCCAGGTGTGCAGCCGCAAGGGGTATCCATCTTCTTCATGAGCGCACGGCACCGACTTGGTTCCGCCTCAATCCAGCGCGCCAGGAGGGTCTCGATCCAGCACCTCGTCCTCCTTGCCACTCAGCGGTTCTTGGTTTAGTAAAGATCTTCCTGTGAATTTGTTTTGATACCTATAGCGCATCGTGCACTTACCTGTTGTTCGTCTGGTCCGCCGCTGCCATGTTGTTTCGCTTCAGCTACCATATGCACTTGATTAGCTTGTCGTTCTGCCTAGAGTTCATACACCCCACATGTTCGACGAATTGTTCACGAGATGTTTGGTCTCAGATTCTTTTCTACCGGTGCGTGTGATCTTCCATGTTTCGCTGGACTACCATTTCGTCAATATTGGTTAAGCTTAACCATGCCCTTTTGTCCATCGTTCCGGCGCGACCTCTACTTGTCAACAACTACACCCTGCCAAGGTCTACTTCCCGCTGTCCATGACTTTGCATGCTTCCACTCCGATCCGAGGACGTGTACTTCCTCTCCGCTTCAAACTGTGAGACCCTAACTCAAACCATATTTTCTATATATATGCCACCTATCTTGTATGCATTAAAATCATTCGTGTTTGCATACCTATCTTGTGATGTTGGGTTAACTGGGAGTTCACCTAAATTGAATATGGAGTCTATAAGCGGGCAATTCTAGTCTTATTCCGTACTTCATTTAAATTTGCATAGCGAACCGATGCCATGATCCGCCTTGTTAATTTAACATTTAAATTGCAGGGATCTAAATAACTTGAATCGCCTACTTAATTGTCAGGACCCCGGTTTCGCTTAATATTGCCTCATTGCACCGCATCTGTGCCATGCCATGCATCATATCATAATCATGCCGGATCTTCTGCCGTAGTATTAAATAGTGTATCCGGTGTTTCTTCTAGTGCTTTGCTTCTTCGCGGATTAGGACGATGAGTTGATGCGAGTATCGACAAGTTCTCCGGATATGATCCGTCGGCAGTGTTTCCCAGGCGAGCATCTCATCCCTTCTACCTATTTTGCATTTATAGTCTTTACTTCCTCCTATTGATCTATTGCTATCCGTGTCGCGATGCTTTAGTGTTCCGTGCCAGATATATTCCTTGCAGCCGATATATTGCCTTGGACACCTCCTATTACCCGTTTCTTGATAGACAGCTGGCCCTGCGAGTCGTAGTTGCTTGTTCAGGTGTTGCCTCGCGTCGTCGATGTTCCACATTTGTTGGGCGGTTGGCAAATGTTTAACGGTGGCATTGGTCATGATTCTAATTATAGTTTATTAATTAATGTTGTTAGTAGATTAATGCAGAGGCACCGGTGGGTAATAGACAATATTTGGTTCTTAACCGCTCACTAGTGTCCCCTAGGACCCGAGTTCTTGACACATGTTCCGAGATCGAGCGCGCTAACCACAGGTGGGGTGTGTGGGCACCCCCATCGGCTTACTACCTAATTTCAAAGTATTGTACCGGGGGCCACAAGTAGTTTGGGGCTTTATTACTATTCTGTACTTATGCCATGCTTTACTGATTTATTTAAGATTGTGCGTGGAGCACCTGTACTGTTTAGGATGTGGAATGTTTTCGCGGTATCGACAAGCCCAGTCACACTTTTCAGGTTCCCAGTCGTTTACAGCCATTAACACAAACCATGGGTCTGTTCCGGAGCCGGCCGACTTCGTTACGGGTAGCTTAGTGGGGTGGCCCCCATGTACTTGCTTTGGGTCTAGGAAACGTCATGACTTAGGCCCCGCCGACATACCGATGGGTGTATGTTAATTGATCTGGCAAAAAGGGTTGAAGTGCGTGTGGATACTTTGGTGCACCCCTGCAGGGTTAAATCTTTTCGAAAAGCCGTGTCCGCGGTTATGGACGACTTGGAGCACAGTTTCTCGACCATAGACAACTATAACTAAAGTTTACTGTTATAATCTGACCTGTATCCGAGATGAATAGTAAGTTGGATAACTGCCATGAAAAGATTAAATAAAATTGCCAACCGTGTGAGTTTCCTCGGCTGGACTTCCTCATTTGGTCTCGAGGGGGAATACCAGGATGGGTATGTTTGGTGCTAGTATCACGTTGGATCCGAATAGGTCTTTCTTATCCCTCTCTTATAGCCGCCAGTGTTACAGAGTCTCTATAGGTTGATTCGTGTCGCTGCGCTGCCGCTTTAGCCCACCATACCTATGTAGGCGAGAGCCGCCGAATTCTAGCCTCGCCATGTGCTGCCCTCAGTACTGACGCTCCTTTTTTTTCCTTTGCCCTTTGTCGGCACCCCTTTTGTTTTAGCAGGTTTGAGATCGCTGTCGTTAGCAGGGTGACCCTTCCGGCTTGGCCTGGGCAGGGTTATGGACACCATTGGTTATTCTTCAGGGCTCTTAGCCCCATTTGCATCTTGTCCGTAGCCGGACGCTCTATCATTTTCGAGGTAATTTGTATCTTTGTATATTATATCAGTACTCTTGTCTCGTTCAGTCACTGTTGTACCCGAAGGTCTCTTCACGGAAGCTAAAGATGATGTTCTAGAACTCCGAAGACCGATCCATCGGAATGCCTAGACCCCCGTACCCGAAGGCATTTGACACGGAACACCAAGGTCTCCTTCCTGGAACGCCATGACCTTCTTCACGGATTCGATGGCGAGACCCGAAGACCGATCCCGGAGTCCGAAGACCGATCCCTAGACCCTCGGCATCCAAGATCTTCGAACCCCAATGTGTGGTTCCCTTATCCGAGACCCCTATTTTTATAATATGACATCTATATTGTTGCATATTAAATTGTTCATGCTCGCATACATATTCATTTGTTTGGGGGAACTTTATCGATTCACCTCATAATTAAATATGGAGCGCATATGCGGGCAAATATAGTCTTATATTGGCTCCATTTAAATTGTGTAGCGAACCGATGTCATGTTTTGCCTTGTTAGGTCAACATTTAAACTGTGGGTTACCTAAATAACTTGAACCTTATATTTAATTGTCGGGACCCCGGTTCCGCTTAATATTGCCTAATTGCACCGCATCTTTGCCATGACATGCATCATATCATAATCATGCCAGATCTTCTGCCGTAGTATTAAGTAGTGTATCCGATGATTCTTTTAGTGCTTTGGTTCTTCACGGATTAGGCCGTTGAGTTGATGCGAGTATCGACAAGTTCTTCGGATAATGTATCTTCGGCAGTGTTTTCTAGGCGAGCATTCTCCCCCTTTCTACCTATTTTCCAGGCAGTGTTATCCGTGTCGCGATGCTTTAATGTTCCGTACCAGATATATTCCATGCAGCCTTTATATTGTCTTGGACACCTCCTATTACCTGTTGTTCGGTAGATAGATGGTCTTGCTAGTCGTAGTCGCTTGCTCAGGTGCAATCCCGTGTCGTGAAGTACCACACAGTGTTGGAATGTTGTCATATGCTTTACGGTGGAGATGATCATGACTTTAAATACAACTATTAAATTCCTGGGAATAGATATAACTAATGCAGAGGCATCAGTGGGCAATAGATGTTATTTGGTTCTTCCACGCTCACTTGTGTCCCGTAGGACCCCGAGTACTTGATACTTGTTCCTTGACTATCGCACTATCCGCATGTGGGACCATGAATCCCCTTAGCCAGAGCTTGATTCATTTCTTATTTCTTGGGGCCACAAACTAGTTTGGGGCTTTATTACTATCCTGTACTTATGCCATGCTTTACTGCTTTATTTACAATTGTGCGTGGAGCACCTGTACTGTTTTGGAACGTGGAATGTTTTCGCGGTATCGACAAGCCCAGTCACACTTTCAGGTTCCCAGTCGTTTACAGCCATTGTCACAAACCCTGGGTCCATCTCGGAGCCGGCCAACTTTGTTGCCGGTAGCTTAGTGGGGTAGCCCCCTAAATGATTTATGAATCTTGTGATTGCTTTGTCGTGAAAGCCTCGTTGGGTTTTGATTTGGTTTTTCCGAGGTTGATCGTGTGTGTGTTGCTATTTGTGCACCTCTGCAGGGTAAATCTTTCTGAAAGCCGAGTCCGCGGTTATGGACGACTTGGAGCACAGTATCTCGATCATAGACAAGCATAACTAAAGTAGTGCTATAAATTTGACTTATGTGACTAGTAATCAGCTTCACTACAATGGAATGGATAATAAAAGTGCCAACAACTAGTGGAACTGGAGTGTATCGTGTCATGTTTTACCTGCCTAGTAAATATCGCAACTCCAATGGAATGAAATAAAAGTGCAAACAACCACTGGGTTTGGGATGTCACATGCTAATTGTATCTGACTAGTAAGTACTACAACTACAACTGAACTGTTAACTAAAACTGCCCACTACTTATGCTAGCAGGATGACGCATGCTATCTATATATGACTAGTAAGTGCTGCAACTATAATGGAATGAATAAAACTGCCAACTGTGTGAGTTTCTCGGTCTGACTTCCTCGTTTGGTCTCGAGGGGGAAATACCAGGATGGGTATTATTCGTGTTACTATTAGATTGTATCCGAATAGGTCTCTCTTATCCCTCTCTAATAGCCGACAGTTGTATCGAGTCTCTATAGGTTGTTGAGTGCATGCTTCGATGCCGCTTCAGTCCACCATACCTTTGTAGGCGAGAGCCGCTGAATTCTAGCCTCGCCGTGTACAGGCCTCAGTACTAACGCTCCTGTTTTTCCTTCGCCCTTTGTCGGCACGCCTTTTGTTTTAGTAGGTTTGCAATCGACGTCGTTAGCAGGGTTACCCTTCCGGTTTGGCATGGGCATGGTTATGGACGCCATTGGTTATTCTTCAGGGCTCTTAGCCCCATTTGCATCTTATCCGTACTCGGATGTTGTATCGATTTCAAGGTGATTTGGATCTTTGTACTGTATATCTGTATTCTTGACTCATGGAGTCATTGTTGTATATAAATGTTCTGTGGGTTCCATCATGGACTAATGTGTAATGGTATTACTTCGTTTTCCACCCGCACGCAAGTGCCTGGTGGGCGTCCTTGAATCGTTTCTATGCGGGTTTGGCGGGAAGTGCTAAAATCTGCATAGGGCCGATTCGAAGGTGTTACAAAGTGGTATCAGAGCTCAGCAGTTACGATACCCCACTGGTCCAGCCTGTAGGATAACCTAGCTAACGGAAGTTGTAGAGTGTCAAAACTATTTTGAAAAATCGGTTGGATATATCTGATTAGGTCTGCTTTTACTCCTTACCTCTGTGTTATTCTCCTCTTACCTTCGCGTGTTTTGAATCTACTCTTATCTTCTCTTCGAGTCCAGGATTTCTCGTGGTTGGGTTTCCATTGTACCTTCAGGGTTTCGATTCCTTTCTCTTGCAATGGTGTTTCCACATCCGGTCTTCGTGTTATCTGAGTAACCCTTCATCTGTTGTACCATTCAGTGGATCAAAATCCACTGAAATCTTTCTTTTGTATCTTTTGGTGTTTTCCCAATGCGACGATATCTTCTACATCAGATCCGATGAAACCCTGCATCACTCCTTTGTTTCTGAACATCGCTTGTCAAGATCTTCAGTCTGAACTCCGAGAGTTGGTTGCACGATTCCTTTGTTCATGTGCAGAGTAATGCTTTGAGTGTGGGATGGAGTTGCTACCATACCACTACTCTTATCATTCGCTCTTGTATATTGGATCGGTGGATCAAGCAATTGTACTCCTTCCACTGAAGTTAGAGGTAGCCTTATGACCTCTTTCTTCGCCTTTGTTTCTACGGAGTGTTCCCTCAACGAACGTGAGCAGCGACCCCTTGTTAGTGGTGTCACCAATTTCAAGATGGATCAAGAATCTTGTTAGTGGTGTCGCGAGGATCTACACGAAGTGAGAAGAGTCCGACCGTCAGCCTTCTTTCCCGTACCATGAGGCGGATCTCGAGGGCAAGATCCATTGTTAGTGGTGTCGAATTGTAGCACCCCGATAAAACCACTACTAGAAAATCGCTGTGTTTTGTCTATGTGCATCATAATGATAGCATGCTCATGTCATAATGCTACTTTGCATTTGAGCATCGTCATCATCATGCATATGTTTGTCCCTAAAACTATATTTAAAAGTCTAGTTTTGTTTTCTAAATATCCCCCCGTCTTTATTTTAATAAAAACCTCGGGCTTGTCCGGAGTATTTTGTTTGTCTAAAAACTATTTACAACAGTCTTTGTAACTAAAATAAATAAAACTTATATTATTATTTTTAGGAGGTAGCCAGCCAGGGCCAAAAGCCCAGCCGGCCAGCCACCTACCACCCCAGCGAGATCCAACCCAAAACCCTAATCTACACCTCACCAACCCACCCCGCCGCCGCCAGTACACACCTAGCTATCGACACGCCCGCACCTGCCCCGCACCCAGCACGCACCTCGTGCGAACCCCACCTTGGTCCCACCCCGACGCGACCGACAAGCAACACGAATCCCCACCCCATCGGGATCCATCCCAATCACGCGACCCACCTCTCGCCTCTCTCCTCTCCGCATCGCATGGAGGCCCGCGCCGCCTCTCCTCGCATGGATCCTCTGCCGCTCGCCTCCCTCTCTCCCTGGCACAGCGTCGCCGTTGCTCGTGCTCACACCACCTTCCTCGAGCGGAGCTCGCCGCCCGCGCAAGCTCGGCCCCGTCGTCCGCGAACTGGCCTTGCCGATTTTTCCCTCGAGGCGTGCCTGCCTCCTTGCCCTGCTCTATCTTGGCCTTCGCCATCTCTGCCATCTCCCTTCCGTGTCCTCCGACCGCCCATGCGAGCCAGGACCTCGCCGGCCGCTGAGCCTCGTCGTCCTCCCTACCTCTGCTAGCTGCGGTCATGGCCGCCCTTCTCTTTGTCCTTGGCCCTGCAGCACCGCTGCTGCCAGCGAACCCCACATGTCGTCCTCTTCCTCCCCGAGGCCGCCCTCCGCCCCTCTGCGCGTCTCCAACCAGGAGTCCGTCGCTGCCTGGTTCTCCTCCATCTGCTGCAGCGAGACGCACCATCGCTTGCGGCCCGTGTTTGCCCCTCCTCGTCGCCCTGCCATCATATCCTGACCCACGCCCGCTCCACTGCTGCAGACCAACGCTGCCACCACCAAGCCGCTGCGTGGTGCAAGCCGGCCTAAATGGGAGCCTCCTATGTATGCTGCTAGGGACCCCTCCCTGCCTCGTTGATCGGGCGCCAGCTGCATCATTCCTTCCATCGATCCCCACCGCCATGCCCCTGCCGCGTGTCCTCTGTTGGATGTGTGCAGGCCAGTTGGTGGCGTATGTGTGGTGGTGATGTACTACTTCTAACCGATGCCCTGGCCAATCCTCAAGTGCCCCAATTGTGGCTCCCTGATGATGCGAATCGTGTTGTGGGTATCAGATGTTGGTGACACGCTGACGCAAGTCCGTATTGTGTCGTGGTGAAGAGATGTTGCCTATCTAGACCACCTTGCGGAAAAGAGCTACAAGTGTACAAGGACCTCGTTGCTGACACCACACGGTGAACCTTGCTTCGGTGCTCGATGCACCGGAACTCGAAGACCACTAGCAAATGAAGCTCAAGTTCGTCACCAACCACTGAAGAGAGAACTCCAAGGTCTCTTCACAGAAGCTGAAGATGATGTTCTAGAACTCCGAAGCCCGATCCATCGGAACGCCTAGACCCTCGTACCCGAAGGAATTTGACACGGAACGCCAAGGTCTCCTTCCTGGAACGCCATGACCTTCTTCACGGATTTGATGGCGAGACCCGAAGACCGATCCCGGAGTCCGAAGACCGATCCCCAGACCCTCGGCATCCAAGATCTTCGAACCCCGATGTGTGATTCCCTTATCCGAGACCCTTATTTTTATAATATGACATCTATATTGTTCCATATTAAATTGTTCATGCTCGCATACATATTCATTTGTTTGGGGGTACTTTATCGATTCACCTCATAATTAAATATGGAGCACATATGCGGGCAAATATAGTCTTATATTGGCTCCATTTAAATTGTGTAGTGAACCGATGCCATGTTTTGCCTTGTTAGGTCAACATTTAAACTGTGGGTTACCTAAATAACTTGAACCTTATATTTAATTGTCGGGACCCGGTTCCACTTAATATTGCCTAATTACACCGCATCTTTGCCATGACATGCATCATATCATAATCATGTCAGATCTTCTGTCGTAGTATTAAGTAGTGTATCCGATGTTTCTTTTAGTGCTTTGGTTCTTCGCGGATTAGGCCGTTGAGTTGATGCGAGTATCGACAAGTTCTTCGGATAATGTATCTTCGGTAGTGTTTTCCAGGCGAGCATTCTCCCCCTTTCTACCTATTTTGCATTTATAGTCTTTATTTCCTCCTGTTGATCTATTGCTATCCGTGTCGCGATGCTTTAGTGTTCCGTACCAGATATATTCCATGCAGCCTTTATATTGCCTTGGACACCTCCTATTACCTGTTGTTTGGTAGATAGATGGCCTTGCGAGTCGTAGTCGCTTGCTTAGGTGTGATCCCGTGTCGTGAAGTACCACACAGTGTTGGAATGTTGTCATATGCTTTACAGTGGAGATGATCATGACTTTAAATACAACTATTAAATTGCTGGGAATAGATATAACTAATGCAGAGGCATCGGTGGGCAATAGATGTTATTTGGTTCTTCCACGCTCACTTGTGTCTCGTAGGACCCCGAGTACTTGATATATGTTCCTTGACTATCGCACTATCCGCATGTGGGACCATGAATCCCCTTAGCCAGAGCTTGATTCATTTCTTATTTCTTGGGGCCACAAACTAGTTTGGGGCTTTATTACTATCTTGTACTTATTGCACGCTTTACTGCTTTATTTACGATTATGCGTGGAGCACCTGTACTATTTGGAACGTGGAATGTTTTCGGGGTATCGACAAGCCCAGTCATACATTCGGGTTCCCAGTCGTTTACAGCCATTGTCACAAACCCTGGGTCTATGTCGGAGCCGGCCAACTTCGTTGCGGGTAGCTTAGTGGGGTGGCCCCCTAAAATGATTTATGAATCTTGTGATTGCTTTGTCGTAAAAGCCTCGTTGGGTTTTGATTTGGTTTTTCCGAGGTTGATCGTGTGTGTGTTGCTATTTGTGCACCCCTACAGAGTAAATCTTTCTGAAAGCCGAGTCCACGGTTATGGACGACTTGGAGCACAGTATCTCGATCATAGACAAGCATAACTAAAGTAGTGCTATAAATTTGACTTATGTGACTAGTAATCAGCTTCACTACAATGGAATGGATAATAAAAGTGCCAACAACTAGTGGAACTGGAGTGTATCGTGTCATGTTTTACCTGCCTAGTAAATATCGCAACTCCAATGGAATGAAATAAAAGTGCAAACAACCACTGGGTTTGGGATGTCACATGCTAATTGTATCTGACTAGTAAGTACTACAACTACAACTGAACTGTTAACTAAAACTGCCCACTACTTATGCTAGCAGGATGACGCATGCTATCTATATATGACTAGTAAGTGCTGCAACTATAATGGAATGAATAAAACTGCCAACTGTGTGAGTTTCTCGGTCTGACTTCCTCGTTTGGTCTCGAGGGGGAAATACCAGGATGGGTATTATTCGTGTTACTATTAGATTGTATCCGAATAGGTCTCTCTTATCCCTCTCTAATAGCCGACAGTTGTATCGAGTCTCTATAGGTTGTTTAGTGCATGCTTCGCTGCCGCTTCAGTCCACCATACCTATGTAGGCGAGAGCCACTGAATTCTAGCCTCGCCGTGTACTGGCCTCAGTACTGACGCTCCTCTTTTTTCTTCGCCCTTTGTCGGCACCCCTTTTGTTTTACCAGGTTTGCGATCGACGTCGTTAGCAGGGTTACCCTTCCGGTTTAGCCTGGGCAGGGTTATGGACGCCATTGGTTATTCTTCAGGGCTCTTAGCCCCATTGGCATCTTATTCGTACTCGGATGTTGTATTGATTTCAAGGTGATTCAGATCTTTGTACTGTATATCTGTATTCTTGACTCATGGAGTCGTTGTTGTATATAAATGTTCTATGATTCCATCATGGACTAATGTGTAATGTTATTACTTCGTTTTCCACCCGCACGCAAGTGCCTGGTGGACGTCCTTGAATCTTTCTATGCGGGTTTGGCGGGAAGCGCTAAAGTCTGCATAGGGCCGATTCGAGGGTGTTACACGAGGCAGCAATATACTCAGCCTATGTTGTAGATGCAGACACAGTCTCTTGCTTGGAACTCTTCTAGCTCATAGCTCCTCCATTCTTTATGAACACGTACCCATATTGCGAAGGAGAATCATCTGAGTCAGTAAGGTAACTCGAATCCGTGTAACCCCTTACACTGAGTTCAACCTCACCTCCATAAACTAGGAACACATCCTTAGTCCTTCTGAAGTACTTAAGAATGTTCTTAAATCCTACTGAGTGGATTTCTCCAGGGTCAGCCTGGTATCTTCTCACAACACTTAGAGCATAGGAAACATCCAACCTAGTACAAATCATGGCATACATGATGGACCCGACTGCCGAAGCATACGGAATCGCACTCATCCTACTTCGCTCATCAGTTGTCGAAGGACACTGAGTCTTGCTAAGTCTTATGCCATGGGACATCGGTAAGAACCACTTCTTAGACGATTCCATGTTGTTCTTCAACACTTTGCCAAATATGTACTTTGACTCAATCCAATGAGCCGTCTGGATCTATCTCTATAGATCTCGATTCCTAGTATATAGGTTACCTCACCCAAGTCCTTCGTTAAGAAACTCCTTTCTAATGACTCCTTGGTTTCTTGCAACATTTGGACATCATTTCCAATCAATAATATGTCATCCACATATAAGATCAAAAAGTTTACTTTTCTCCCACTAAACTTCTTGTATAAACAAGAATCATGATCACTCTTGATGAAGCCAAACGATTTGACTACCTCATCAAAGCGAATGTTCCAACTCCGAGATGCTTGCTTCAACCCATAAATGGATTTCTGAAGTTTGCATACCTTGTCAGCATTAGCCGGATCGACAAAACCCTTGGGTTGTATCATATACACGTCCTCAGTTAATTTTCCATTAAGGAAACCCGTTTTGACATCCATCTGCCATATTTCATAGTCGAAATAGGATGCTATAGCTAACATGATCCGAACTGATTTAAGCATCGCTACGGGTGAGAAAGTCTCATCACAGTCAACTCCTTGAACCTGCCAGAACCCCTTCGTGACAAGCCGTGCTTTATAGATAGAAACGTTTCCATCCATATTAGTTTTCTTCTTAAAGACCCATTTGCACTCGACGGGTCTTGCACCGTCTGGCAGATCAACCAAGTTCCAAACTTGATTTTCATCCATGGACTTTAACTCGGATCTCATGGCTCCAACACACGACTCGGAATCAGTACCCACCATCACTTCTGAATAAGTTGTCGGCTCATCACTGTCGAGCAGTAATACATCACAAACACTTCGCAATCTTGCCGATCTTCACAGTGTAGGTGCAGATGCCGGCTCAGCTACCACAACTGGCTCAACCTCCAAGGCTTTCACCAAATCGCTACTGATCGGTTCCTCTCGAACTTCTTCGAGCCGCATTATACTCCCACTGACTTCCCGACTGAGAAACTCTTTCTCAAGGAAGACACTATTCCGAGCGACAAACACTTTGCCCTCTTCTTGGTTGTAGAAGTAGTAACCCAAGGTTTCCCTTGGATACCCAAAAAAAATGCACTTATCCGACTTGGTTGTAAGCTTGTCTAACTAAAGTCGCTTGACAAATGCTTCACAACCCCAAATCTTAAGAAAAGACAAGCTCAGCTTCTTGCATGTCCACATCTCATGTGGTGTCTTCTCTACTGATTTCGATGGTACTATGTTTAGTGAACGCCGCCGTTTCTAAACAATAACCCCAAAATGATAAAGGTAGATCTATCTGACTCATCATTTATCGTACCATGTCCAACAAGGTCCGATTCCGTTATTCTGACACACCGTTCCTCTGCAGTGTAGCCGGCGGAGTGAGCTAAGGAACTATTCCACAACTCTTCAGATGGTCATCAAACTCATGGGTCATGTACTCGCCTCCTCGGTCTGACCGAACAAACTTTATTTTTTGCCGAGTTGATTCTGTACTTCATTCTGGAATTCTTTGAACTTTTCAAAGGCTTCCGACTTATGTTTCATTAAATACACATATACATATATACTCAAATCATCAGTGAAGGTAATGACGTAGTCATAACCACCCCTAGCTATCACGCTCATTGGACCACATACATCACTATGTACTAGTCCCAACAAGTCAGACGCCCTTTCATAATTCCTTGCAAAAGGTGTCTTGGTCATCTTTCCTAGAAGGCAAGATTCGCATGTCTCGAACGACTCCAAGTCGAACGAAGTTAGGAGTCCATCATCATGGAGCTTCTTCATGCGTTTCCAACTTATATGGCCAAGTCGATAGTGCCAAAAGTAAGTCATATTCAGATCATTTGGTTTCAACCTTTTTACATTTATGTTATAGACCGACCCACCATCAAGATTCAAAATAAACAACCCGTTCTGAACAGGTGCAAAGCCGTGAAACATATTATTCAAATATAAAGAACAACCATTGTTCTTAATATTAGACTCATAGCCTTGTCTCATCAAACATGAGGCAGAAATGATGTTTCGACTAAGCACTGGAACATAATAACAATTATTTAGTTCCATTAAGAATCCTGAAGGTCAATGAAGTTGCATCATGCTGACTTCCAATGCAACAACTCTTGCTTTGTTGCCGACCCGAATGTCACCCTCGCCTCTTGCTACGCCCCTAGTTCTTACCAGTCCCTGCAACGAGTTGCAGATATGAATGACCGATCCGGTATCATATACCCAAGAACTATCGGGTGCATCAGCAAGATAAAGGTCTATAACATTGCAAACAAGTGTACCTGAGTTGGAAGTCACACCTCCACTCTTGGCTTTATCTGCCAAATACTTGCTGCAATTCCTCTTCTAGTGGCCATCCACCTTGCAATAGAAGAAAGCGGAACCGGCTGAAGGAGATGACTTAGTCCCTGAGGAAACGCTTGGGATCTCATCCTGAGCATTACCTCCTGACTTAGCCTTCTTCTTCTTAGTCTAAGAACTCTTCTTAAACTTAGCCTTATTCTATACCACCAACACTTGCCTAGTACCTTTCTTGAGATCAACTTCTGCCTGCTTAAACATCCCATGTAATTCAGTGAGCTTCTTATCCATACCATGCAGGTGGTAGTTCGATATGAACTGATCATACACACTAGGAAGAGAGTTCAGAATTATATCCGTAGCGAACTCTTCGCTAATGGGGTAGCCAAGCCTTTCCAGAGACTGCACGTAACCAACCATCTTGATCACATGCGGACTCAGTGGATCCCAATCCTTAAGCTTACAACTCAGCAAAGCTTGAGAGACTTGATACCTCTCGGTCTTTCCCTGAGCCTGGAACATACTTTTGAGGCTTTCGATCATATCGTAGGCCTCAACATTCTCGAACTGCTGCTGCAAGTCCGGTTCCATGTGAGCAAGCATAAGACAACTAATTTATGTAGACTCATCACATGTTCTACGGTAGACATTGGTTGCTATGACACTCGCATTCTCATCCGGCACATCTGGAAGCGAGTTGTCTAGAACATGGTCCTTCTTTTCTTGTTTGAGAACAATTCTCAGATTACGATACCAGTTGGTGAAGTTTGTCTCATTAAGTTTATCTTTCTCTAGAATGGTCCTCAAAGCAAAACTGGATAACTGAGGGAGACTGCTACTAGGTGCCATTATCTACAACAGAAATATGCAAAACACTTAAGACAAGTATTCATAAAAGAGCAGGCATATTAAACATTTTAATACTTATGCTCCCACTAGAACCAACATCCCTCCAATGGTTACTTAGTGATTCAAGACCCTAAATAAGCAAGACGACTAGTGAGCTTTAGCATCACCACTAGCCATCAAGTGATCTAGGTAGGCAACTCCTTGCCAATCGCATCTCATGTGACTCCTGTTGGTCGGGTGGCATCACATGCCCCGGCTCCCGACCTCCCTCTCCCCGAGCCCCACAACCGTTGTGATAGACCCGTCTAGCTTACCAAGTGCTTCCGCTGTAAGAGTCCGACTTGAACCCATCTAGTCGAAAAGAATTGGTAGCACCTCAATTTTATGAGGCCACTACCAAGAATGTCCGACTTGTGATGGTGCAGCACCGGCGGGGAGACCGACTAGACCCTTTTTGAGGGATTAAATTTTAACCACTATCTCATAGAGGTAAAACTAGATTCATAACAACAACACAAAATTATCCAATTATAATGTGAAATGGTATGGCTCTCTTCATGGTGATCTCCATCACCATGAACCTGTTCGTCATGCCTTTGGCTGCAGTGTCCTTCAAGTCCTCCAAACATGCCACACCAACACTAAGGAATATACAAGAAGATAGCATCTCATGCCGACACGTAGGTCGTTATACAATAATAGTGATAGCACTTTGGCTCCAGCTGGCTAATAAACTCGTGATACACAGATCACATATGGATTACACACATCACATGCACATAAGCCATACCATTCACAACTTCCTGCAAAACAAGTTATGCATGGATACAATATCTACCGGCATTGTGAACCTCGCAACGACATCTAATGCGCTATGACAGGGCGAAGCCGGCGGCCCCTCTAGCCGGATAGCGGGCGGGGATCGAAGGGGCAGTGCCCCTCGCAGGAGCGAGCAGCGCCCGGCGATTTTTCCGAAATCGCAGATCTAATCTGCATTCTGAACCATGGATTCCTTCATTGGATAAAACACTTTTACCCAAATCTAATCCTTGTGCAGATCTGACCAATCTCATTGATCATCTGCACCTGATCTTCCATGCACCCCTGAGTGCGATTGATCCAATCAATCTTGCACAAAACCGATTTATCTCATAGATCGATCGCCGAAACCCTAAGTGGATCCTATCCACCACCTCGTGCACATACACACAAATCTAGAGCCTAAAACCAGAAGCTTTTGCTTTGATACCACTGTTGGGCCACGCAGAGATAAACAAAACTTTTTCCCTAACGCGGTACTCCCAAGATCCATCTCAAGTTATAGGCCACGAGATTACCGCTAGACGCGCAGATACGGAAGTTGATGCAGCACGTCGAAGAAGTGTTGAACGATCCCCCAGATAGCCCTCCGAATCCCGTGGACAACTTCTTCGGATCCCACGAAGTCCTTCGCTAGATCCCCACAAGCTTCCTCGTCTCCAGTGCTGCACGTGCAAAGCCTCTACCGGTATCCACACATACAAGAAGGAGCTTTGGACAGATGATTGCTAGATCTTGTCTAGTGCGAAATGGAGGTGGAGAAAGTGATGGCTAGGTCAGGGACTATCCCTTGTCACTCCACTTATATACACTCCTAATTGGGCTCAACGCTTGAGGCTCATTTAGGCCATATCCCAATCTCCACATGGACCAAATGCATATGGGCTCCTTTCCCTTAAGTGTGCGACCATGTAGGTTCACGTACACTTGGACACGACACGAGTCACCACTCTGAGTCGATAGATGGTAGCGGCCTCTAGCAAGACGTGCCAACTCCCAAGTGCTATAAAGTCAGAAGATGAACCTTCAATGTGGCTTTCGTCCAAGTCCCTGCCTCACGATATACCTATTAAGCTATAGGCGAGTAGTTGTCATCCCTTTAATAGCTTAAATCTCTTCTCGTACCATGATATGTGATTCACTAGACTAACTCTTAGTCTGACTTCTCAGTTAACACTTAACTGAGTAGCGCATGGCCATGCTTCCGAATCATATCACACGAGAGGGCCCAGAGAATATCTCTCCATTACGGAGGGGCAAATCCCATCTTGATAATACATGTCACGTTGCTTGCTTCACAACCGACCCGAACTCTACCTTTATAACTGCCCATTTATGAAACAGCGTTTGATAGAACCTAAGTTGGCAATCCACAACTTGGATCATGCAATCACCTCAGGTCAAAGGATTCCATTGCTTGAGACTGCAAATGACAACAGGCTCGTTGCATCTCAATTGTGGGTCCGTCCAACTCGCTAAACTCTTTAGTCGAATCAGTGTAAGTCAGAATAGCATCACCATGCCCATGACAAGTGGACGTGTCATGAGCCGACCTACACATCGGTCTAAGTTGTGTGTCCATCACAACCTCAATGACAAAGGACAATCTAATATGAATAATCATGAATACATAGTTCCACAACTGAATCACGCATTTAGTGATACATATATGATATTCATATAGGGACAACTTCACTTTATGAATACTTTGGGAAATATCATCAACCATGATTGCCTCTAGGGCATATTCCCAATAGGCTAGGCATCCGGTGAATTTCTGGACGTCTCGCAGGTTTATAGGTGGCTGCATGTGCTCGATCGCGCCAATCTTCTTTGGGTTCGCCTCGATTCCTCGTTCTGATACGACAAAACCAAGGAGCTAGATAGCTGGGACACCGAACACACACTTCTTTGGGTTTAGCTTCATATCGAATCGGTGGAGGTTGGTGAATGTTTCCTTTAGATCTTCAAGGAGTGTTTGGCGCTCCTTGGTCTTGACCACTACATCATCGATGTAGGCATGTACGTTTCTGCCGATTTGTTTCTGCAGGCACTTCTGCATGCTGCGCTGGTATGTTGCCCCAGCGTTCTTCAGCCCAAACGGCATGGTGGTGTAGCAGTAGGCTCCGTAAGGAGTAATGAATGTTGTCTTTATTTGATCAGCGGGGTTCAGCCAGATCTTGTGGTAGCCGGAATACGCATCCAGAAACGATAGCAGCTCGCAGCCGGCCGTGGAATTGATCACTTGGTCTATCCTTGGCAGGGCGAATGGATCTTTGGGGCATGCTTTGTTGAGGCTGGTGTAGTAAACACACATGCGCCAGGTCTTGTTCTTCTTCAGCACCAACACTGGGTTTGCCAGCCATTCTGGGTGGAAAACCTTCATGATGAATCCGGCTGCGAGGAGCGGGGAGATTTCTTCACTGATGGTTCTTCTCTTCTCTTCAGCCAAACGTCGTAGGGACTGTTTGACAGGCTTTGCATCCAGCCTAACATGTAAGGAGTGCTCGGAGAGCTCCCTCAGAACACCTGGCATGTCTTTGGGAGACCATGCAAAGATGTCCCGATTCTCACGGAGGAAGTCGACGAGCGCGCTTTCCTATTTGCTGTCGAGGCCATCTCCGACCAGGATGAACTTGTCTGGCTCAACTTCGTTCAGCAGGATCTTTTTGGTGCCCTTGGATGGCTTGAACTGTGCTTCTCTAGCCGGCTTCGGCTCACTAGCCGGCATATCCGCCTCAGGGCTAACATGTTTTGCAGGATGACGCGCTTGTCTTCCACGATGATCATGGCCTCCACTATCTTGGAGCCGTCTATGGCGCACTCCATAGACCGCCTGTAGCAGCCGGCCACGGTGATGACACCCTTTGGCCCTGGTATCTTCATCTTGAGGTACGCGTAGTGTGGTACCGCCATGAACTTGGTGAGCGTCGGGCGCCCCAGAATTGCATTATATGCGCTAGAGACGTTGACCACCTCGAAGCAGATAGGCTCGCGGCGAAAGTTATCCTCCGTGCCGAAGATGACGTCCAGCCGGATCTTGCCGATGGGTGAATGCGACGGGCCCAGAACGGCTCCGTGGAAGGAGGTGCTAGATGGTTCCAGCTGTGACTCACTGATGCCGAGCCGGTCCAGCAAGTTGCGCTACAAGAGGTTGATGCTACTCCCTCCGTCTATAAGGACGCGGGAGAATCTGCAGGAATGCTTCTTGGAGATGATGATGGGATCCAGAACCATCGCATAAGTGCCTGGGTGAGGTAGCATAGACAGATGCTCCTTCCGGCTCCACACAATTTCTTGCTCCGACCAGTTGAGGCACTAGGGACAGGGGAACAATCGCGTTCACCTCCGCCTCGCTACGTCTCTTGTTGTGCTTGGTTTCCAGCTCCATGGTGAAGATGTGGTAGTTTCCCACCTGGCGGGGGTAGTTTTCATCATCATCTTCCCTCTGGCGCTGGTGATTGCGGTCGCCTAGCGGTCCGCCGGCTGGGGGTGGTGCCTACGCAACCGGTACACCAGCGATCTCTGCCATCTTCTTTGTCCAGGTGCACTGCCATGTTGTATGTGTAGCCGGTTTGTTGCCTCTGTTCTGGAACTTGCATGGCCCATCAAGCATTGACTTGATGGTGTACTTGGGCCTTGGAGGCCGGTCATCAGGCTTCTATCTCCGGCTACCGCCTACAGCCGGATCCTCCTGCACCGCTGCCACCTGCCTGGAACCATATTGGTTATCCGGCTGGTCATCTTTTCTCTTGCCGTGGCGAATGTCATGCTGCCTGGGGTTGTGGTTGTTCCCCTCCGGCTGGCGTCGATCCACAGCGACGTCAACGATGATTTGCCCCTGGTCATCCACCCGGACGGATCTTTTCATTGCCGCATCGGCGGTGGTGTACTTGTCCGCGATGGCCATGGTAAGCGCCATGGTGTACTTGTCTACGAAGCTTGTGCTTGAGCATAGTGTCGTCTCTGCAGCCGTTGACAAAGAAGTCGACCGCCTGGTGCTCGCGCACCCCTTCGCGGGAGTTGTGCATGCTTGTTCACCGGGTGATGTAGGAGCGATCGGATTCGTCCTTGCCCTGCACACAAAGCGCGAGCTCGTCGGGTCGGCCTGGGTATTTGTAGGTGCCGGTGAAGTTACGGACGAACGCCTGCTCGAAATCGATCCAAGCATTGATGCTGTTGTCAGGGAGGCTGTTGAGCCATGTTCTGGCCGAGTCGAGCAGCATGAGGGGGGCGTAGCGCACAGCTACCCGACGGTTTCCGTTTGCGATGCCTACCGTGGTGGTGTAGTCCACCAGCCAGTCCTCCGGCTTGACCGTGCTGTTGTATTTTAGCATGTCCCTTGGGAGCGAAAATCCCTTTGGAAACGGTTCATTCTGGATGCGCGGTCCGAAGCATCTTGGACCGGCTGGACTGTCTTCTTCCAACGCACGCGACTGAACCAGCAGGTCGATGCGTGTGCACGCGTCTTGCGGCTCTTCCGGCTCGAGCGGTCCCAGCCGGCCGGATAGGCGGAACTTGGGCAGCGCTTGGCCTCTTCCGGCTTCGTCGGTCGGGTCACGGTTTCGGCTGGTGGCGGCTGCGGCATCACGGGGGTTGTGCCCACGGCCTGCTGATCCGTCGCATGGATGGTTGTTCGCCCTCGCGCCGCTCGGGGAGGAGGCCTTGCTGGCACCTATAGCCGGATCCGCCATCCGGCGAGCTGGTTGGGTCTTGCTATTGCCACCTAGGCTGAGTTCTGCCTCAGCCTGCTGCTTGTTTGCCGGGACCACGAGGAGCTGGACGCGTGCTTGTTGGCGGAGCAGCTCCTTGCCCTCCAGGTGGCTTAGCTCGGCGACTGCCGCCTCCACAACTCTCATGTTTTTGGTAGGGGTGTTGTAGACCGGCTGAACCGCGGGCGTACGCGGGTTAGCGGCATGATCCAGCTCTAAACCGAGGTTTTAGCCCTGGGGCTCTGCCAGGCGGCTGGTGCCGGGCAAGCGAGCGAAGCCGAGCATGATGGTGTACTTACACATGGTCGCATTCATTCATCGTTGGGCGTTTGCCACCTTGTCGGCTTCCTCCAGGAGGCTCTGGCGGGTAGCCTCCAGCGCCGCCACAGCCGCTATCGGGTGTGCCTCGATGGGTTGATGGGATTGCGGAGGTGCTCGATGGATGCGGTGAGCGGGTCCTGGTCCGGGACGCGCGAAGGGGCACCGTGGCCTTCTCCATTGCGCTCCAGAGGTGGGCGGTGGTTCTCACTCGAGCCCGCCATCATGACCTCAACGTTGCCGCTAGGGACGCGCGAAGCGGAGAAGCCAGGTGGTGCTCCGGACACGGTGATGACCTCGCGAGGGAAGGTCTCAGCGACAGTGGCGACATAGACCCGATGCTCGCCGAAGTGCATGATGGAACCGCCGCTTGGGAAGGTTTCCCCGTTGAAGCAGGAGGCGTTGTCGAGGATGCAGTCGAAGGAGCCGAAGGTGAGGACGAGGCCGGAGGCGACTCGTTCACCGGCGACGAGCGGAAGTCCCATGCGAAAGATGATCCCAACTGAAGCGCTGTGACCCACGGTGGGTACCAACTGTCGTGGTGTGGAACACGGCAGTGCCATCGGGGATGGCTTGAGAGGGGACGATCAGGATGCTATCGATGGCTACTCGCAACGGGTTGGGCACAGATACTACAAACACAGCGATGTACCCAAGTTCGGAGCCCTCTTGTCGAGGCAACACTCCTACTCCTGCAAGGATCTACTATCAGGGGGCGAATGCCCAGTACAGGTGCTCCTTGAGTTGTTTCCCTAGCTGCTCTTGGCTAGAGGAAGAAGATGAACTACTCAACTTGTCCAATCTAGAGAACTTCTAACTTATAATTGTCTACCTAGAACCCTCGCACTACCTCCCCTTATATACTGGTTGGGAGAGGTAGCTTACAAAGTGGGCTCTAGGGTTTACTATTTGGATTTGGGTTTACAAAGTGGGCTGGTTGGACGGGCCAAACAGCAGGCCCGGGTCCAGTCAAGCCTCCAGTACAGGAGGAACGACGCTATTGTGTCCAATGCCTTTGTTTTACTCGTCAGCCAACACTTTCTCCGTCAGCTGGCACTTTCTCCGTCAGCTGGAGCTTTACTCGTTAGCCGGAGCTTTACTCGTCAGCCTCCAGCTTTGGCGTAGTTGTCTAGTAGCGCCGACCGGGCGAGCCAGCCTGTTCGGTCAGAGATGCGCTTAGCAAGGAGCGTCACCTCTACCGTACCTTGGCCAGCGGATCTGAGGCGGCCGGCTAGGAGCGGCCTCCCAGCCGGTTCTTCTGGCCACCCGGCTAGGGCCACCTGAGGAAACTTGAATGCGGACCGGGTGGAGATTTCCACCCGGCTGTGGTTCCTTGTCTTGGGCCTAGACGGCTAGAGCTCCTTGGAGCCAGTCAGCCGAGCCTGTCTTGGCCTACCCAGGGGTTATCCCCCCGACAGCGCCACCACGCTAGCACCCCCGACAACCACCCAGAAATCCCACCGGAGGAACCTAACGTGTTGCCGCCTTCGATTCCAGGGCGCCCGCAGATATACACACTGATGTTCAACCACCGGCGGCGCACTCACTACAACCGCAACAGAACCACCAGCAAGCCTTTCTCGTGAGAGGTGATGGATCGCGTCTTTCTGTCGGAGCACCGGCGGCGTGTTGCGCGCGTAGACGTGCGTGACGAGCTCCTAAAAGCGGTGCATGCCAATCCCGACGACACGTACCTGCATGCCCGCCTCGCCCAAGCTGTAGAGGAGTTGCAGACGCAGGAAGCGATCTACCGCTCTCTTGAAGAAGAATGGGGTCTTGTCGACCCCCCCGGCGCCGCCAAAGCCTTAGGCGGCGCATAGGTTGAGTGGTGTTGCGTGGTGTTCGGGTGGTGTTTGCTCGTAATATATTTGAAGACTCGAATAAAAATTTCCATTGCATTCTCCACATTTCAACATCATACATGGCGAGTGCATAGCCTAGCCTACTCCTCGGAGGAGTTGGAGTCGGATTCGGGGTGGTAGTAGCGACGACACATGGTGTCGTCGAAGACGCTGATGGCGAGCCTTCCTTCGCCGTCGTACTTGAACATGACGATGTTGCCCACCACGATCTGGTGCGTGCGGGCGAACTCCTCCCAGCCGTTGGCGAGGAACATCTGGCCGAGGCGGTCGAACAGCACCTCCACCGGGTACATGGTGGTGTTGACACCGGACGCCCGTAGAATGACCTACTGGGGCGGCGCGTCGTCGACCAGCGACGCGAACTTGCAGGGAAGGAGCAACCTGTCCCGCGCCATGCCGGAGTGGATGGGCATGGCGAACTCAAAGCCGGTGTCGAGAAAATCGGGCGACAACGGCGGTGAGGGAGAGCTTGGTGGCGCGCTGCTTTGGCCGCATCCTCCGCGCCTCCCTCGACGTCCACGGCTGGGACCCAGAGGTCGCCCTAGACGCCCTCCCTCGATCCAATGCCGCCGACCATGGCTAGCTACTGGGAGTGGAGGATTGAAAGAGGAGAAGAGAGCGGCGCGGTGTTGAACATGATAGCCGACGGCGGCTAGTTAAAAAGGGCCGGCATCAAATGCCAACTCAGAGGCCGAAGCGACGGCATTAAAGCGTCACGGCAAGAGGGCAGGCGTCGGGCGGTGCCAACAACGGCGCGGCCAGCCTTTGGAGCAGCCTTCCATTGATGGCTAGTAGAAGACAGTCGTTGGGTCGCTGGCAAGCGGACCCCCCCCCCCTCCCGCAGGAGGACACGGGAGGGCCGCGCGCGCTGTCCGGGCCAACGCATCGGTCACACGAATTAGATGCGCCGATGGGTCGAGCCGGACGCGTCGATCCGGATAGACCGTGCCGCTGGGAGACCGCGAACGCCCCGCACGTCCGCGCCCGGGCGGGTTGGGCCAGACCGGTGGAGATGCCCTTACATATCCATTGAGGTCGTTGAGGGCATCATGTACTGAATGTTTCTTGCGTTTAGAAGCTTCAAAGATTTTGGGGGCACATCACAACCGTCAAGACATGAAGATGACCAAAAGGATGCCCTCATGTCGGCTCCCATGGTTGAATATCTTTTGGCGAGATCGGTGTCTCCCTTTGTCCTAGCCCGCTCCACCAGCCATATTTGGGAGACTATGCCTCATCTTACAATGGCTGGTCCTATGATCTGGTCCATCGAAGGATGATCATACCAAAACATTGATGAGACCTGGCACCAACCTATGTTTTGAGCTTTCCAGTGCAAGGAGGCTAGGAGGGTGACATTTTGTTTTCCGATACCTGGTCATACTTGATGCGCTAAATGATGTTTCAGCACAGATATTTTCATATTGGCTCAGTCATTCCTTCTTTTTTACAACTTACAAAATAAAGATATTTCAGCTTTTTCAGCTTTCTCCTTGTCGGTACAACAAACAAATAACTCAACTGCGCCAGGCAGCGCACTACATGGCAAAACAAGCCGAAAATCCTACAAGGTCTGTATCCATTGAGCTTGTGGTTCTGTTTGTGAGCCGGTCACGGTGTCTTCCATGACAAAGCTCTCGATCTTGTGGAGCGACTGCAGAGTGACAAAGATGTTGTGTTCAGGAAGTTGGTACGGAGTGATCTGTTTATTCGGAATAAAAACAGGAAATTCGTGGTGGCACTCAGCTGGTGGCCAACAGAAAAGATAAAAATTTAATACCTCAAGAGCAATATCGATGGGCGTCAGCTTAGAGACATCATCGTGACCCAGTTTAGCTGCAATCTCTGCAAATGGCAAATACATTTTATTCCATGCAAGGACCATGAAGAAAACACATCATCTAGTGTCACCATGGAATAACTTGTGATCCGCGATCACACAGCTAGCTACAAATTCTAATACTAACTACATAGAAAGGCATGAGTACAATGTACAAGACCGGTGTTATTATGGGAATCTTACCTTCGAGAGAAACCCTCACATCAGCATTTGCATAAGCATCACCCCTTTGCTCTGCGAGCGTGCTGAGTTTAGAAAAGGCCTGAGACAGAAGCAATTCAATAGGTTAGTCATACCAACACTAGCATAGAAAATGGACGGATGGAGACCAGTGCAACAAATAAAAACTTAATTCCTATATCAAAACTGGTCTTCATATCCATATTCCAAGAATGCACAGATTGAAAGATCAAGTAGTTACCATTGTGTAAGGATCGCCAGATGGTTGATCTAGAAGAGGACGGGAGGCGGTTCCCACTTTAGCAATACGCCTTGCAAGAGCCTCCAAGGGCACATCCAACCAGACAGATAGGCCCTTCTTCATATTTTTCCTGATAATACAACAAAAGAACGTAACATTCTATCAGCAAAATCCAAGGCACAAGCAATTCTGAATGGAGAAATAGAGTTAACTCTAGATACCAGTTAACTGGTCGGATAACAGCTCCACCTCCAGTAGCAACAACTAATCGCCGCATTGAGGACAGGTCCCTCAAGACACTACTCTGGAAAGCATAAAAGAATACTTCGGTCTCAATATCAAAAGAGCTTGAATGCGAAAGTGTCCCATTCAGACACTAGTAACAGATGAAAGTATAAGTCAGATGAATTCAGCTACCTCATTATCTCTGAAGAAGGCCTCACTATGAACCTTGAAAATTTGAGCAACTGAAGGCATGCCAACAGCTTGTTCGACCAATTTGTCACTGTAAAGTTGCAGAACAGGTAGAAACTTGTCATCAGTATCTATGTGTCACTACAAGCAAGGGTAATTGTCCTCTTGCAAACTACTACTGCTAGCTTGGTCAGGAAACACAAACCTGTCAAAGAATGAGTAACCCAAAACTTCAGCTAAGATCTTCCCCACCGTACTTTTTCCAGAACCCATCATTCCTGCACACGTGTATTCACTTGTCAATCGCAAATTCAGAACTTTCAGCAATAAACATGATCCTTCTTCAGAATTGACAATTTAGGAGGATCGAGAACTAACCAACTAAGTAAATACACCGGCCGTTCATGTGGAATAGAACGTCTTCCGATTTCCTCTGAAATCACATTGGAGCAAACCATGTTAGACTGGTTGTCAGAAGATATGCAAACTCCGGTATCAAAGATTGATTCTGCTTTACAAGGTGTCCAGGATAGCATTCCATACCTTCAACAAGAGGGCTTCGTCTACTGAGTTATGTAAGTTTTCATGACCTGCACAAGCACAAGATCAATGGAGAAAATATCAATTCCACTGTATTTCTTTCAACGCGTAAATCATATGCCATGTTATTTTTCAACATAGATTGCTCCGCCATCAGCTCCGATTTAAAAATAATAATGCACTGAAATTGGCCCCAGATTGCATCATTTCAGCTTAAGAAACTTTCAACCAAATCGAACCAATCTAACCAAAAATAAAAAAGGCGAAGAGCGTGTACCTCCTGACGATTTCTTGGCGCGGAGCGGTGCGATGGGCTTGGACCCGCGCGCCCTCACGGCGGCCGGCGACCCCACCTGATCGCCGAGCCTCAAGCTCCCGATCTGGCACCTGCTCTCGCCGCCGTACATCGCGGTCCGGCGGCGACCGGAGCCGAACCCCGCCGCCCTCGACTGCAGCGCCAGCCCCACGCCCGCCTCCATTGCTCGCCGCTCGTTCTGCTGCCACCACTACGCGGGGACGCGGCGAAGCGATCTCGGCTACGGCTCTTCCCAGCGCCTAGAGAGAGAGAGAGAGAGAGAGAGAGAGAGCAGGTGTCGGGTGGTTGCTGGGGGAGATCCTTGCTGGGGCGGCGAGTGGTGGAATCCCGAAAATGTGCGGACTTGAAATAGTGGGGGCGTGCACACCTGCCAGGAGCGCAGGATGCCCAGACGCTGCCGAGTAGTTGCGTAATCTGTTGATGAAGTTACCCTTCTGCCCATCTATACCTTTGACTCGGCATACCTACCTTCCTAACCTACCCCCTCTCTCTCACTCATCCCATCGGAGCAAAACACTTTTTGCGTGAGGCCGTCACTGGATAGGGGCAATTTGGTCAGAAAAAATGATGCGTTAGTTGGGGCTGGAGCTTGTGGATTTAGTACGGAGATGACTCACCTACCGTGCGGTGCCACGTCGGACTGACGGGGTTGGTGTGGAGCGCGGTATCTTTAGAGGAGATCCCGTCGTGCCATGGACGGCTGTGAAATCGTAGACGCGACGGGAGTAGACCGTCCCCAGCAGTTTATCATTACGCGGCCCGCGAGTTTCTGGACTCTACTCCCGCAAGTGTTTTTTGTGCGTGAGTTTCACCCCTCGGAATTTATTTTTTCGGCTGCAGGTGATCAAATCCACGTACCTACACGGTTGCCCTCTTCTGGCGTGTGACCGTGCGGATGTTAAGAAATAACTAGATCATGTAGGCGCGCGTTGCCACACCCGTCTATTAGAAATATAGAATGTTAGTAAATGGTAGAGATCCATTTGATATGAACCGAAAAGTTTGATATACTAAAACTAAGGTCAAAATATGAAGCATAATTAAGATATTTTTAATAACTGTTCATAACTTTTTTCATTTGTTATTATATGGAAGCAAAAGATTGAAATGGTGTGAGATTTTGGTAGTAGTATTTTGAGTGTAGATGCTAGGATCATGAGTTGGACCAAACACTGGGCTAATGGGTGTATCATGTGAAATATAGTGAGCCTCGGATAAAAATATTACCGTCTTGTAAGTGTAGTTTACTATTCCTCGTTCTGCAGACACTTCTTCATTTCGGTATTCTTGGTACGAAGTACAAAAATCTGCCTCTGTTTATCAACATGATGAGGAGAATATTAGCTATTTGTAGCAATGCAGGCTCATCAACGCAAAATAAACACATATGTGGTAAATAGAAAGCAAACTGCGCAGTTGTTTCCAGAAACATAAACAGGATAGGAGAGCTTGTCGGAGTTACAGTATAACGTTCTTCAGAATATAGATTTAGCCATAAAAGTAGAGGGACTAAGGCCCATGAACACCAATTACTAACAAAATTGATAAATTTATGTAACATGAACAATCAAATATCCATGGCAATGAAGATCTTTCAAAGTAACTGGTTGAGTTGTTTAGGCACTTCCCACGCACTTGGCCAAGAGATCGTCCACTCTATATGAAAAGAGAGCATGTGGGGCACTCAACTTTTCTTAAAGATTCAGTACCACATATATTTATTGATGATTCAGTTCTCCTACCTTCTTCCAGCCTCATTTCTCCTACTGCACCACGCTTACGTCTCATAATCAAGGTCCTGTTGTCGGTGTTTCGATTAACACCAAATCTGACACACTATGAGGATTTGCTCAGTTCATGGTCACACATCATCACTCACATACAGTTGGTTACAGAACAAAGCACATATTCATGCATTCAGTGTTCTAAATTATTCTAGTCTGGCAAAGTAATGACACAAAATCGGTTAGGTCATACAAAATTTGTTTGATCCTATTAAAAAGTTCAAAACTTTTAGATGATAATCAAAAAATATTGTTATTTAAAACAAAGAATTACCATTTACCAAAGTACATATTTGAGCCAAATCATAATATAATGGCTTCCAAAAAAGATCCAGAAGTCCCTAATATGTAGAAAATGTTTGGTTCTTTGATCTATAATTTATAAAATAGCCAGTACAAAAATGTTTTGAATTCATAGATTAAACAGATTGAGCTTCCCGAGAAAAAATAATTCAACAAATCAATCTGTAGCTTTTTTGGTAACTCTACCTTCTCCGCTTCTCATCAAATTGAAATTGGTCTCTCCTTTTTCCGTGTGCCTTGCATATGTGCAATATTTCATCTCGCATTGCTAGAACCATCCCGTACCAAATTCCTGAAAACTGCATCAAAGCACATCAGGCAGAGGAGGACAATTTCACAATGAAGAGAAATAGCAAACCTAGAGAAGAATATCAGAGGGAAACAACGATGGCTCGTAGAACCATGTGTAGATGTGACAGGCAGATAGAATCCAAGAACTCATGACATAGAAGACCACTGGGTAGACGATTGGGACGGGAGGCCAGGCGGAGGCAGGGTGAGGTGGTGATCGAGGCGACGAAGCACAGCGCCAGTCTATGAGCCCAAGGGATCGACGGTCGTGGTGGTAAGGCGATGGCGGTGACTGCGCATCAAGAGTTTTCCCTAGGCAACTGGGCGATGCCGCGGGCGTCCTTCAACCTTGAACATTTGGGGCCTCATGAGCTGCTGCGAGCCATAGAAAATGGCGGCGACGTCCGAGCTAGAAGAGATCGTGCGGGGAATTGGGGAAGAAAGAAGATAGGTCGGGGAGTGTGGGAGGCAATGCCCCGCGTGCATCATGTCCATCTATCTGGAATCTGACGTTCATCCTATAGGGTATCGAGGAGGCTTCGATTTGTTTCGCAGAGAAGCGGCCCTAGGGATGTTCGGCCCAGGAGCAGCTCATGCGGGAGTAAGAGGTAGATCAGATGGTAAAAAGGACTAAGATAGCGATCTGAGGGTCAAAAAAAATTTGGATGCGTGGAAGAGCTCCCTTTTGTTCCGGTTATAATATCCCTAATGGACTAATCCATTTGGTTCACCTAAGATTTCAGATTTTTTTTCTAAATTTCAAAATACACCTACGACAGTCTATTGTCGTCGGATTGATAACAATTACGTCATGAGGGGGTCCTCGGGACGTCGAAAGATGTGGGGTGTGAAACGTATGGTCATCTGGTACGGTGAGCACGCAAACGTACCCAGGTTCGAATCTGCCTACGATGGACAGATCCTACTCCTGCTAGCAATCCAGTAATACGGCAGAGCCAGAAATACAGATTACAAGAGAGGTTTTGCCTATGCAAGTTGAGGTTGTGATTGTCGATGCCCCAAAGGCTTCCTAGAACGACTTATATAAGCATTCGGTCCTAGGGTTACATGAGATTTCTATCCGGCTACGATACAATGTCGGTTATAGTACATCTTGAACTACAAGTAACACTACATGTCTAAATCTAAGTCTTCTGGGCCTTTTCGTAGCCGAATGTGCTTCCAACTTCTCTCTCTGACTGGGCCACCCGTGAAGCATAGCTCTAACCTGGAAACGGGTCTCCCTGGTCAGCGAGTCACAGTGGGTATACCTGGAAAGTATATCCCAACAGTAGTCCCAGAAGCCTCCAAGATCCAAAGTCGAATTTCATCGTCTAGCTTGGTTCTTCTTCAGCTGTAGAATCTTGAAGGGTTCCTGAAACTCCAAAACAAAAATAGGATACGACTCTCAAACATGAGCTAGACTTGTCAATATCTCATCATAGGTTTTCCTACTCGATTTCAAACTGAGCCGGATTTTGGTCTCTGACACATCCTAACGTTAGTCAAGGTCTAGTCTTGTCACTGACAAACATTCTGTCAGTGTGACCGTTGGTGACATAGGTATGATTATTTGGGTACCTATGATTTGCTATATAGGCTGAAGAAAGGTTTACGGCCAATGAAGAGTCAAGATGATAGCCAGAAGGGAGCAACCGACAAAGGTTGTAGTTGTATTAGGAAAGAAGAGAAAGCACCGACATCGAGTTGGTATTGTAATCATGTATATGTAACCTATCCGAATACAGCTTTGAGACCCGATCTGTTATATATAGGACGAGAAAGGCTTAGGAAAGGATTACCGAACAATCCCCAAGTGATTTGTAATAGTGTTATTCACCAAATATTCAGGCGACTTTGATTTCATTGTTCTCCTGACATCCAACGAAATCCTCAGCATTCTCTTTTTCGTGAAACCCTAAGTCCTTCTTCATGGACATTGCCGAGGTTACCCCTCGTCAATTGGCGTCGTCTGTGGGAAACTTGAACGCTGGAACCATGGATTTAGCGGAACTCTCTTTTCCAAGCAGCAACCCAACAAAAGCGGTTCCACACCGCCCACCCCTGTGATAGCACCAACCGAATTCAACGGTGGATCCGATCTAATCATAGGAAGTTTCCACTTCCTAGTAAAAGACCCCTAAGAATCACACCCTTCGGTACTGATTACATCAGAACCGTCGGTGGAAAAGACCACGCTTACAGCGATACCAGCATCATCTGTCGGATCCTCAATGGAGGTCACGACAGAAATCGAGGCACCGGAGGAAAACAAGCAAGATAAGGCAGATCTAGGGGACCTCGATGGTCTTTATGACAATCTCTCCTTCGGATCAGAGTCCCTACTACGAACCCACCAAACTATGAACCCGAGGAAAACAGCGAAAACATCGACTTCGGGATAAGGATGGCAGAAATCTACCCAGAAAAGAAGTTAATGGACTTCACTGATCCACCCGACAGTGTCTCCATCAATTTAGATGAAAAAGACAAGAGCTAATACATGACGCGCCATCAAGTGTGCACAGTCAACGGGAATACCTCGACACCGCGCGATTCTAACGGTAACCATATCCTCGATCATAATGATATTTTATCAGATGACAATGCAGGAAACCACAGCAACAAAGGAGATCATGGAAACGGGAGAGAAACAGCGAACAACTGCATAGTCCCAAGAGGAAGGACAGAACCAAACTGGGAAGAAAGGCGAACTCTTCGGCTACTAGGGTCAGCATGGAAAAAGGCTCGGGAAGCAATTTTAGGTGCGGTTCCAATAACAGTCGATGATGACTGGGTTCCTGCGCCAATAACAGGGTTACTGCAGTACTTGTAGCAACAAATATTTAAAGAGTTTGTCCCGATGGGAGCTCGGCGAACACGACCCCACAGCCACATTGTCAATGCGACCATGTTCGTACCCGAACCGTGGTTTGGAAATAGCCTATTCTATAAGTTGCTAGGATAAATGAATTTAAGATGTTTTGTAATAACTACTCCTAGGAGTGGAAGAAAACTAGAACAAAATTAAAACTGAAAAGAGGTGAATGCAATGAGATGAAATAGTAATGCTATGATTCCTCAAGTAATATTGTGTATACTAGTGTGCATGATAAGTGCTTATGGAATAGTTGTTAACTATAATTGTGGCGGTCCCTCATATACCGTTGTCTCCGACTGTTGGTAAGTGGCAACTAGACAACTCAATTGTCCACACCCTCTTCAGACATGGGTCATTGATACATTGCAAATGTATGTATAATTTTTGATGTTCCATGCTTGGTTTTATCTACTTTCTTATGTTTTGTCCATACTTTGGAGTACTTTTCATATGATTTCTTGGACTAACCTATTAACAAGTGCCAGTTGCCTGTTTTCTACTGTTTTTGGTTCCAGGAAAGTCAGAAAATCAATATTCTCGGAATTGGACCGGACAAAAGCAAAAGTTCTTATTTTCCCGGAAGACTCACGAAGACAGAAGGAGAGTCGGAGAGGGGCCACAGGTGGCCACACCACCCCATGGCGCGGGTCCCCCAAGGCCACGCCAGGGCATGGTGTGGGCCCCCTGGCTGCCCACCGACCTTGTCCTCTGTCCTATAAGAAGCCTCCCGATGCATAAACCCTAAATAATCAAGCCTCCAGCCACGAAAAGTTCCGCAGCGCTGCCGCCACCGAAGGGGAGATTCGGGGGACATAAAGTCTCTGTTCCGGCACCCTGCCGGGACGGGGAAGTGCCCCCGGAGCCATCTCCATCGATCTCCATCACCATTGCTGATTCCCATGATGAGGAGGGAGTAGTTCTCTCTCGAGGCTAAGGGTTCTACCGGTAGCTATGTGTTCATCTCTCTCTATGCATGATCTTATCGAGATCATGAGCTTGTAATCTATAGATCTATTCTGCTACTCAAGTGCTTTAATGAATCTCTGCTCTCCCCATGTGTGTGAAAGTGACAACGTGCTCACCATGGTGGCACTTAGGCTAGAGATTACAAATACTTGTTATGAGTTATATTTGGAGTTGGATGTTTCTATGAAATTGTGGTGTTTGTTGGAACCATCTAGTGCTCAAGGTGACAGTGTGGGGTTTTCTAGATGGGGAAGGCTTACTTTGAGGTGTGCTGTTATAGCCCTACCATGGATTAGAGTGTCCAGTCGGAGAGTAGTTAAGAGTAGTATCATAAAGAGAAGATATTTATATGAGAGAGTGTTCACTAGTGAAAGTATGATCCCTAGGCCTTGTTTCTAAGCATTGATACACCGTTTGCAATTAGATCTGTTACATGTTTTCTTGCTTCCATCTTTATTTCAGTTTGCCTTTAGTCTTTTCCACGCCATCAAGTTATTTTCTATCACCGTTAGCACTTATAATTATCTATGCCACTTGTATTTCACTATCTCTTCGCCGAACTAGTGCACCTATACACCTGACAAGTGTATTGGGTGTGTTGGGGACACAAGATACTTCTTGTATCTTGATTGCAGGGTTGCTTGAGAGGGGATACCTTTGACCACTTCCTCCCTGAGTTCGATAAACCTTGGGTGATCCACTTAAGGGAAAACTTGCTGCTATTCTACAAACCTCTGCACTTGGAGGCCCAACAACTGTCTACAAGAATAGAAGTGCGTAGACATCAAGCTATTTTCTGGCGCCGTTGCCGGGGAGGTAAGGTAAAAGGTATTCACACCAGAGGATTAAAGAAGAAGAACCTCCCACGACAAACGCCTATTTTCTGGCGCTATTGCCGGGGAGGTAAGGTAAAAGGTACTCACATCCTCCGGTGTGAGTGCTCGAAGTTATTTCCTTTAGATTCTGCAATTTTGTCTTTTTGTTTCTTGTTTTCACTAGTTAGGCTTAATGGAAAACAACAACAAAAATAGAGAGCTTTTTAGTATTTTTCCTAATTTAGAACATGAATTGTCTGAAAAGAAAAATAAAAAACCCATGGAACTTTCTTTGCATGCTAATAGCAATGTTATTAGTATGAATCTTTTGAACACCTTTGTTACTAATGCTATGGAAACATCTAAGCTTGGGGAAGTTGGTTTTTATGAAAATGATATTTTTAATTCCCGAACTTTAAAGAAGAAAATTTGCTCTGATGATACTTTATCTCCCATATGTGGTAATTCTAATCATACTTGTGATATGTTAAATCCACATACTAAAAGCATCCCTTTTAAAATACCTATAAAAATTATTGAACGTGTTATGAATAACTACTATTTTGGAGATGGAACTGTCCATCCTAGTGATCGTTTACTCTTTATACATGAATTATGCGAGTTGTTCAAGTGTGCAGGTATTTCAATGAACCAAGTTAAGAAGAAGCTATTCCCTATTTCACTTGAGGGCAAAGCAAGGTAGTGGTATGAGCTACTAGATGATCCTCATCATTTGGAGTGGAAGGAACTTGAATCTCTCTTTTACTCTAAATTTTATCCTCCTCATGAAATTCATAAAGATAGGAATTATATTTATAACTTTCATCCTCATGATGGAGAAAGTATTGCCCAAGCATGGGGGAGATTGAAGTCACTAATGCTCAAATGTCCCATTCATGAGCTCCCCAAGAATATTGTTATTAATAATTTCTATGCAAGGCTTTCAGGACATTACAAGGAGTATCTAGATACTTGTTTAGAGGGATCCTTCACAAGTAAGGAGGTCAAAGCTAAGTGGGATCTTCTTGAAACAATTCAAAGCAATACCGAAGATTGGGATAACAACAAAGGTAAAGAACCAGGTATAAACTATGAGCATGATTGCATTAAGTCTTTCGCTGAAACTGCTGATTTTCAAGAGCTTAGTGCTAAATATGGTCTTGATCCTCAAATTCTTATTGATTGTTTTAAAACCTTTGCTTCTCATATTAATGCTCCTAAAGAAAGGTGGGACATGTATCATGAGCCTTTTAAAGACACTTGCATGGAAAATGAAATTGTTGTTAATGATAGCAATAAACATGCTCAAACCTCTGAAAGTACTATGTCTTATAAGCATGTTATTTTTGTGGAATACATAGACCTTGTGAGAATAATCAAATTGAAGAAAAATATTGTATCACCCACAGGGATGAAAAAACTAGAATGTGGTATAGGGCTTTAAATGATCTTGGTAAAAAAGTCTGTGCCCTTTATCTTTTTATTTGTGAACTTTGCTTTGAAGTGGGTCATTTCAATTTTCAATGCTCAGGCCATAATAATAGCCCTTCTAATCCAATGAGTACTGCAAGTTTGTATTGTGATGACATGATCACTCCTAATCAGCATGATGAACTTACATTATTTTTGGGGTGTGAAGAATTATCAAGAAAAACTTCTTTGGTAGATATGAGTGCTTTTGGTATGAATAGTGTCATGCATGGTTGTCATCTTTATTGTGTTGATAATTGTCACAGAAATACTTACATACAAAATATTATAGAAGATGAGATTTTACCAAAATATGACAGGACAAATATGTGTTTTGATTTTATTAATGAAAAAAAGAATCCTCCAAAGTTTCTTATATTGTCTCTAACAATAAACCAGGGTATATGGAGAAGCTTCCTTTCAAACCTCTCCCTCCTAAAGAGAGGAATAAAAAGAAGAGGAGGAGTAAAAGAAGAGAGGAAACGGTATTTTCCCCTAAGCATGTTGCTCCTATTATAGTTTTTGATGAGTCTGAACTCGATGATGTTCCTATGCCTATTACCTATAGTAGTGATCATGATTGGGAAAAGCACACTACCTTTGATATTGAAAAACTCTTCGGTACCAATTCTGAAAATGATGATATTAATAATTGGTATACTATTAGTGCTATCCATGATCCTTCCAATGATGATATGTTTACAAACGAACACACTTTGGAAGATAACTATTATATTGCTTATGATGATACTATACCTCCAATATATGATGATTGCAATGATGAATATGATATTTTCAGTCCACCTACTATTGAGGAGGAAATTAATTATGATTACAATATGCCTCCTATATTTGATGATTATGGTGATGAAAATAATAATGATAGCTATTTTGTTGAATTTTCTCCCACTACAATCAATAAGAATGACTATGTTTATGTGGGGAGTATTAATTCTTTTAAGCATGTGGCTCATGATAAGAATGTTTTATGTGATAGTTATATTGTTAATTTTATTCGTGATGCTACGGAAAGTTATTATGAGAGAGGGAATCATGGTTTTATGCATCTTAATAATATTAAGTTTCCCCTCTTTATGTTGAAATTTTTCAAGTTGCACTTGTTTTTCTTTCCTATGCTTGTTGCTTTGTGCTTTCATGACTTGTTTCTTTACAAGATTCCTATGCATAGTAAGTGGGTAGGACTTAAATGTGTTTTGAATTTGCTTCTTGATGCTCTCTTTTACTTCAATTTATATTTCCAATGTGAGCATCTTCTCAAACTATCATGCCTAACTTAAAGGCGTTAAAGAAAAGTACTTATTGAGAGATAACCCAAAAGTTTTAGATGAGTCTTGGAAGTTATTACTTCTGTAATAACCTCTCCTTATCCTTTTTATTTGATTTTTGTGCCAAGAGTAACCTCTAATGAGAGAGAAGTAATGATTGGGAAAGTTGATGTCCCGAAACAGATTTCTGTGCTTCACCGTAAAACTTCGTGTAAAATCTTTGAACGTCTTTTTGAGGCGAGAAATTTTGTGCTTCTGCCCCAGGTTGTTATCTAACTTTTGTTACTTCAAAACTTTTTGATTTGAGTAACAGAAGGTCTTTGAAAAAATCCGTCTTTACCTGCTGGTCTGTTTTGACAGATTTCTGCCATTATTTGCATTTGCTTCTTGTTGGTTCCTTTTTGAGTTCTTTTGGAGAATTGAACTTTTTGAGGGAAGCTATACAGTATCTAGTGTTTTAATGGAAGTTTTATTGGTGTTAGAACTGATCCTAAAGACTTATTATCTTAAGTGCACTAATGTTGCTAATAAAGATTGTGTGAAGTTTTGTATGAGGGAAAATTTCAGGTGTATGGAAGGAATGAGTAATGAGATGAAGGATGGACTAAAGCTCAAGCTTGGGGATTCCACGCATGTCACCCCAAGAAATATCCAAGAATTACAAGCGTCAAAGCTTGGGGATGCCCAAGGCATCCCCTTCTTCATCAATAAAAATCTCAGGTTTCTTCCAAACGCTTCATTTTTATTGTTTCATGCACAGTTGTGTTTTTCTTGGAGCGTCCTCTTTTTCATTTTCATTTTGGTTTTTTGTTTGCTTTGTTTGCTTAGTTTTCTGAATAAATTGGTTAGACCCCCTCTTTCATACATTGGTTTGCAAGTAGTTTGGTTTGGTTTGGAAAAGAGTAGGAAAGTTCATGCTTATGTGGTAAAAAAGCTCGTTTTTTTATTGTGGCCTATGCTTTGTCATGTCATGCTTGATATTGTTTTGGCTTTATGCTTAGTATTCTTTGCTGTAGCATGACTTGTTATAAACAATTGAGATTGCTTAATGTGCCTTGGATGAATCATGCGTTGTTTTAGCATATTAAAGCATAGTATAGTGGTATTCTCCTTTGATGCTTTATTTGGGTTGACTTGGCGCATGCTCACACCATGTTATGACTATCCAAAGTCACCATAGCCTTTATGATCCGTTAGTTTCAACTTGTAGTATCACTTTATGCTTTGATCAATGATGTTTTGTCGCTCTGCATGATTATGACCATTATTGCTCTCTTAGTTTGTCGCTCCCAGTCTTTTGCTAGCCTCCACAACAAAGTATGAGTTCCACTCATGCATCCAACTCCCTAAACCAAGTTATTCCAAAGAGTCCACCATACCTACCTACTAGCTTATGCTATTCCAAGTATATTCATGCTTTTGTTTACCTTCCAAATTAAACTTGTTATGAGAAAACTAGTGATTAAAGATCTCACGAACTTGATGGCACACTTTACTTTTCTTGCCCTTAATAAACTTGAACCATTGTGTCGTCTATGTTGTATATGCTTGCACTTATTTGTTGGGAATTAGCAGAACCATGTTGTCATGGGGAACGCTTTCAACATTGCACTTGGTACTTGTACCTAGTTGATATCATGCTCTTTTGTATATGGATGTCGTTGGTGTGAAATGAAAGGAGAGCTTGTAAGTCCATGGAGTTATGTATATGTGTTAGAGAAATGCCTGGGCCGCTGGTCTAATCCATGTTGACATGGTGGAAACCTGCAGCGTAACTGAAAGGGTAATTGCCCCTATGTGTGGTTTTGGTGATTAATGACAATCCCTATGGACTAATGTTTTCATTGAGTTTTATATGAAGGAATATTCCATAGGTCATGCTTGTAGTTCATGTGTTGGATTCAAGTATGGATGCCATGAAGATAAAGATATACCTTGAGTTTTGGCATCAAGATCATCAAATTGAAGAGAAGAATATGATATGTTCAAGATCTTGAGAGTGTGATCTCAATAGAAGAATTCAAGATATGGCTCTAAGCCGGTGTCATGATAGCCTCATTAGTTGAGCTATGGTTGACTAATATTTAGAGCATGTAATCAAATGAAGAATTCCTTATGTACCTCAAGATATTGAGATGGATCATGAGAAGACTCTTGGTTGACCAATGCAAAGAGTGAAGAGTGATTTCAAGTTGGTCAACGCATGAAGCATAAATAATGTACCACATGGATCTTGTGGTGTGGTAAGCCTTGTCATTTATGCATCATGAACTAACCCATTATATATGTTCCTTTGTGTTTTATATATGGGATAGGTATCTTTCCATGGGCATGCTTCAAAAGTGAAGATCTCAATAGCCCATGAGAGGATGGCATCAAGTGGTGATCGCCATCAGGTTGAGAAGGGCAAGTTCAAGATAAGCATCTCGAGAAGATCATTTGCCTAAAGCTTGCCGTCCATATTGGTGAAAATGGACATGTGAAGATGTGTCCTAATGAAGCTATCACATAGTGGTGTATGGGGGAGCAAATTATGAATCTTCACGAAGCAACAATGATCAAGTGATGCATTCCGGCTTGGATGGAGTTTGAAGCGTTGTCATCAAGATCAAGCGGGATGCGCAAGGCAAAGGTATGTCCTTGCTAGGTTTTCCTTTTACCGGTCTCAAGGTGATTGTTGGGAGACCGGGTTATAGGATAGATAGCCGCACTATCAAGAGGGGCTTTCGGTTGGGTAACTTGATCACATCGTCATAGGGAGCTCAATCCTTTGCATACTTTGCATCTTCCTATTTTGTTGCTTCTTGGTATTTTCTCTATGTGAGGTTCTTGAGCTTGTTGTTAGCTCCAAGCCCAAGTTCATCGAAAACGGAATTCGTATGCATCTTATATGGCGTTTTCGAGTTTGAAGGTTTTACCGGTTCTTCTTATAGGGAGGCTCCATAACTTTCCTCATTTGGTTCTATATTCCTTTGTTGGACTATGATGTTTTCATGCACCATATTGTAGAGCTTGTTTTCCTCATCAAAATAAGCCCAAGATCATCGAAATTAGAGTCCGGATGCAAAAGTTATTGCGTTTTTCGTGAAGTCAGTTTCATCCCGGTTGTGGATCCGGTTCAACCGAGCCCCACACCGGATGGTCCGGTTCCAGCTCCGGTAGACCGGATCTCAGACCAGGTTTTCCGGTTTTCGCGACCGAGTCTATTCCGGGTTGGCAAATAGAGGTATTTCGATTTGTAGGTCGGTCCTTCGGCCTGGGGACCGAGTTTCCCGGTTCTGGGGCCGGTCCAACCGACTTTTAAACCGAGTTTTCATAGATTCCCTCCCAACGGCCATATTTGCTTTCCCCTATAAAAGGGGGTTCTTCCCCCAACGTTTTTGGGTGTTCTTGAGCTCGAAATTTACCTCCATTGTTGACCCTCTTGAGCTTGCTTCCTCTCCCTTCCCTCCTATAATTCTTGCATCTTTTGAGGGCTTTGGAAGAGGAGATCTAGATCTAAAATCCCCACCAATCAATTCCTCCTCTAAGTGAGGGGAACCCTTTGGATCTAGATCTTGAAGTCATTGGTTGACTTTCACCATTTGTTCTTCCTCTCTAATTCCTCCCTAGCACTTGTTGCTTTGGTGGGATTTGAGAGTGAGGGATTTGAATGCCCTTGGTGATCTTGCTTTGCATTCTTGCATAAGTGTTGAGCTCTCCACTACGATTTGTTCGAGTGAGAGACCGTGAGCTTGTTGCTCTTGGAGGGTGACCTCCTAGTTGGCTTGGCGGTTGGTGTCGCGGTGTCCTCTTCGTGGAAGATTGTGAAGAGACCCGGGCTTCTCCTTTGTGGAGCTTGTGAAGTGGTTGTGGAGCTTGCCATCTCCGGAGTGGAGGAAAAGCTAGCCATAAGGAAAGGACCTATTCCTTCGTGGGATAGACTCGGAGAATAAGGTGAGCCTTTGTGGCGTTGGGAAATCCTTCGTGGAATCCCACACCTCTCCAACGTGACGTACCTTACTTGTAAGGGAACACGGGAATACATCTTTGTCTCCGCGTGCCTCGGTTTTCTCTATACCCGAGCTTACTTTCCTTGTGATAGCCATCGAGCTTGAAGTACTTATATCTTGCTTATCACTTGTGGTATATTTATCTTGTGCTATCTTGCTTAGCTTATCTTATTGTTGGTGCACTTAGTTGAGCCTAGTGTATTTAGGTTTTGTGCTTGTAAAATAAACGTTAGTTTAATTCCGCATTCTATCAAGCCAAAACCGTAATAGTTTTGAAATTGCCTATTCACCCCCCTCTAGGCGACATCTCTATCCTTTCAGTAACCATAATGAGATGTCTATGAAGCATTCTTCTTATAAAAAAAGAGTCCTATATTGAGAAAAAAAGAGATTATGAAAAGAGGAAAGAGAGGAAAAAAGCACCATATTCCCATGGTAAATAAGAAAATTGTTGAGATGCTCGTTGTCTGCTTGCCTTGTCATTTTGATATGGGGATTCTTCCGTATCATCGGGCAAGGGGTACCCCGTTGGCGGTTCTTTATGATACTCATGTACTTACGATGACAAGAACTTACCGGTGACTAAACTTGAGTAGCATGAGGAGCGACCCTCGTATTCAAGGGACATGAGATTTCTAACTTATACTTCGTCAAGCATGTACACCATAGTTTGTTCACTTTAACCTTAATCACTTCAAGATGCTTATGATAGGGGCAATGGGAGGTGAAAGCTATAAGTACCATAATTTTTGGAAGCTCTTTATGAGACTTGAATCCCTACTTCCTTCTATGAAGGCCTTTCTTCCACCATTATATTGAGTCTCCACCTTCTATCTTTATGCACCTACTTTGAGAGCATAGTGGCCATTCTTAGTTCTATGTGCATTGTCCCAAGACTATTTGATTGATGCATAACTTGATATTGCTTGTTCTAAACTATTTGTATCTAGTCACTCTTATGAACTTTGAAGGTGTCCTATGCATTTATATTTGCTACTCTATGAGGGACAAGCTGAATGCCACTATGCTATGTTTTCTTTATGTGAAACAAACAAACGTCTTGCAAAGCATTGTTATTCATGAATCTTTTGTTTGTGCCTTTTCATGTTGCAACATAGTTGCTATGTCTTAATTGCTAAGAACTTTATCTTTCATGCTATGTTGAACTACTTTGATCCCATCTTTCAATGTTTTACAAATACTTTGATCAAGTCTTTGATGGTGCATGTCACCTCAAAAATTATTCTTTCTTTTTATCACTTACCTACTCGAGGACGAGCAGGAGTTAAGCTTGGGGATGTTGATACATTGCAAATGTATCTATAATTTTTGATGTTCCATGCTTGGTTTTATCTACTTTCTTATGTTTTGTCCACACTTTGGAGTACTTTTCATATGATTTCTTGGACTAACCTATTAACAAGTGCCACAGTGCCAGTTGCCTGTTTTCTGCTGTTTTTGGTTCCAGGAAAGTCAGAAAATCAATATTCTCGGAATTGGACCGGACAAAAGCCAAAGTTGATATTTTCCCAGAAGACTCACGAAGCCAGAAGGAGAGTCGGAGAGGGGCCACAGGGTGGCCACACCACCCCATGGCGCGGGTCCCCCCAGGCCGCGCCAGGGCATGGTGTGGGACTACTGTCTGCCCACCGACCTTGTCCTCTGGCCTATAAGAAGCCCCATGATGCATAAACCCTAAATAATCAAGCCTCCAGCCACGAAAAGTTCCGCAGCGCCGCCGCCACCGAAGGGGAGATTCGGGGGACATAAAGTCTCTGTTCCGGCACCCTGCCGGGACGGGGAAGTGCCCCCTGAGCCATCTCCATCGATCTCCATCACCATTGCTGATTCCCATGATGAGGAGGGAGTAGTTCTCTCTCGAGGCTAAGGGTTCTACCGGTAGCTATGTGTTCATCTCTCTCTATGCATGATCTTATCGAGATCATGAGCTTGTAATCTATAGATCTATTCTGCTACTCAAGTGCTTTAATGAATCTCTGCTCTCCCCATGTGTGTGAAAGTGACAACGTGCTCACCATGGTGGCACTTAGGCTAGAGATTACAAATACTTGTTATGAGTTATATTTGGAGTTGGATGTTTCTATGAAATTGTGGTGTTTGTTGGAACCATCTAGTGCTCAAGGTGACAGTGTGGGGTTTTCTAGATGGGGAAGGCTTACTTTGAGGTGTGCTGTTATAGCCCTACCATGGATTAGAGTGTCCAGCCGGAGAGTAGTTAAGAGTAGTATCATAAAGAGAAGATATTTATATGAGAGAGTGTTCACTAGTGAAAGTATGATCCCTAGGCCTTGTTTCTAAGCATTGATACACCGTTTGCAATTAGATCTGTTATATGCTTGCTTGCTTCCATCTTTATTTCAGTTTGCCTTTAGTCTTTTCCATGCCATCAAGTTATTTTCTATCACCGTTACCACTTATAATTATCTATACCACTTGTATTTCACTATCTCTTCGCCGAACTAGTGCACCTATACACCTAACAAGTGTATTGGGTGTGTTGGGGACACAAGAGACTTCTTGTATCTTGATTGCAGGGTTGCTTGAGAGGGGATACCTTTGACCACTTCCTCCCTGAGTTCGATAAACCTTGGGTGATCCACTTAAGGGAAAACTTGTTGCTGTTCTACAAACCTCTGCACTTGGAGGCCCAACAACTGTCTACAAGAATAGAAGTGCGTAGACATCAGTCATCCTGTAAGAGAATAGTGTATTAAGGTAACAAGACCAATCAAGGTAAACCAGAGCAAAGACATTAAGTTCTATGGACAACCGTACTTCTAAGCATGTGTGCTAGTCATAAGATATCTTGTCTGTCACTTTGGGGTCAAGCAATTCGCAACATCTATATCATGAGTGATCTTGAGGGAACTCTAGACGGTGCATCCTAAGCTGTTATTGCCTCCGCAAATCACTTATAGCAAATAGCAGAGACTAATGATAAGTTTTGTGACACTCCGTGAATCCCTAGTAAATTCCTCAACAATGGATTGGACGTCTCCAATCACTAGAATGATATCATGAATAGAACAACGTAAAGAGAAAGCACAAACATATTAATTAACAAGAACACACCACACTTCAGTTACTCAAATCATCATAACATTAATAAAAGGGGGTTCAAGCCATGTTACAACCCATCACGGAGATCATGATGGGGAAGGATGAAGGAGTAGCAGCGATGGAGATGGTGATGACGACGCGGTGATGGTGGCGTCGACATGGTGATGGTACCATCCTCCTTCTCCTCCTCTTCTTGTGTAACACCCTTGAATCGGCCCTATGGAAGTTTTAGCGATTCCCGCCAAACCCACATAGAAACGATTCAAAGATGCCCACCAGGCACTTGCGTGCGGGTGGAAAATGAAGTAATATCATTACACAATAGTCCATGATGCAACCCACAAAAAATATATATACAACAACGACTCCATGAGTTAAGAATACAGATATAGAATATAAAGATCCAAATCACTTTGAAAACGATACAATATCCTAGTACGGATAAGATGCAAATGGGGATAAAAGCCCTGAAGAATAACTAATGGCGTCCATAACCCTGCCCAGGCCAAGCCGAAAGGGTAACCCTGCTAACGACGTCGAACTTATACCTGTTAAAACAAAATGGGTGCCGACAAAGGGCAAATAAAAAAGAGAGCGGTCAGTACTAAGGCCAGTACACGGTGAGTCTAGAATTTGGTGGCTCTTGCCTACATAGGTATGGTGGACTGAAGCGGCAGCGAAGCGTGCACTAAACAACCTATAGAGACTCAATACAACTGTCAGCTATTAGAGAGGGGTAAGAAAGACCTATTCAGAACCAACCTGATACTAACACCAAACATACTCATCCTAGCATTCCCCCCTCGAGACCAAACGAGGAAGTCACACCGAGGACATTCCATTATAGTTGCAACACTTACTAGTCAGATATAGATAGCATGAGTCATCCTGATATCATAAGCATTGGGCGGTTTTAGTTAACCATTCTGTTGTAGTTGCTGTAGGGGTTCCGCGTATGAAAACAATAAAATTTTACCCTACGCCCCTGAACCCCTGAAGCTGCCATGACCTATCTATTAGTAATACAGTAACTGGAGGAGCTTTTCGCGAACTTACCCTCGAAGACCGAAAAGCGTTGTCAACGCTCAGGAGAACGTGGTTGATGTAGATGAGCCGAAGCCGACCTCAAGGTCGTGATGAAGTCCTTGCGCTCCTTGGCTCCAATGACTTGAGTGCCTCAAGTGCGACACCTCGCGGGGAGTTACACACGTCCGGTGCTTGACGATGACTCCCGCTTCCCCGATCCAGCAGCAGTTGCGGAAGTAGAGCTCCCGGATCCGAATCCTGCAGCGCGATGGTGCTCCGCAGTGAAGATGTCTCTCGCTCACGCAGTCCAGACTTGGGACCACGGTCACGAGAGAGAGAGGAGGAGAGAGAAAATATCAACTGGAGGTCCTCCCAAAAGTGAGAAGACCTTTATTGATTATTGGTGTATTTAATTTGGCCAAATACCCCCACTATATATAGGGGGAGGGGAGGTACTACCTCCCTCAAAGTCCCGGGGTGGGACTAAAGGAGTGGAGGGCCAGGTGGCATCACCGGCCACCCCCATGGGCCCCGCGCGGGGCGGCTGGCCCACTAGGGCGCCGGCCACCCCCTTGGCCCCCTTCTCCCTTTCTCCTTTCCCTAATGGGCCCTCTCCCTCCGGAAATTGGCCCATTAAGCCTTTGACCATTTAAATTGATTTTCTCTTTATTAAATAATTATGAATAAATGATTAAATCAACATTTAACATTCATTCACATATTATTCAACCTCCGTGGCTATGGAACACCTTCCACCTCCACTCCGGACATCCTCAGGACTTACCGAAACCCTTCCGGTTTTCTCTCTACAAATCTTCGGCGATTCCACCGATCCTATAAACACTCTGTAAGCATCATCAAGCCCTTAAGCGTGATACCGCACGGTTCGGGAACACTCCAGACATGGTCGGGACACTCCCGCACCAATGATTGACAGAGGGACCTGGATGGCCATGCGACCCCTATGCGTTCCACGAAGATCTTTCGTCGTTTGAACTAGGACAGTCGTGTCTTATTCCCTTTGTCTCTCGATACTTGCATTGCCCGAGATCTGATCAATGACATCACCATGTCGTGTTCAATATCGTTACTGAACAATGCTACTTGACTCGTTCCGACAAGTGATATCCCTGTGATCAAATCACACGCTGCGCAACTATTGGATATAACTTCTCCGAGTGGGCTCTTGAGTATCTTCCCGTCACATGGACGGACAAATCCCGCTCTTGACATATATTGCCTCTACGGTTTCCTCCGAGTACCTGAACACACCTTTATAACCAGTGTATTACCACGTGGCGCTTGATGCTATCTAAGCACTCTCGGGAGACAGTGATTGATATAGCCTCACAGTCTAAGGAATAGTCTACGAGGATCCATTTCTAATCATCGTAACTTGAACTTCCTGACATGATCGGGTCACGATGTTTAGATTAGGTATTGGTTCGTCATCTCATTCTCAGAAAGAGATGACTCCATTTCCAACTGGCATAAATGCCACATGATCAGGAAACATGATCATCTGTTGACCAATGAACCAGTGACTAGAGTTTCACTGGGAACCTCTGGTTGTTTGTATATCACACGTGTATTGATGTTTCCACTCAATACAGTTATAGCATGATATAAAACTTAATCATAAACTATATGAAATATCATAATAGTCCTTACTACTATTTGTCTCTAGGGCATATTTCCAATAGTCTCCCACTTGCACTAGAGTATAAATACACTAGCTGCATTTGTTCTCAATCTTTGGCACCATAACCGGTACCCTGAACATGCTTTCTCATGGAAGAGGTTGAGTCTTGGGCATGTACTTTACAGTCCCAAATCCTTTGCAACTTACTAATGTCACCTTGATTGAAATTAATACTTTATCATCTCATGATAACATCTATGTGTATGCGTCGTCGCTATGGCAGCAGAGCGAGGCCTAATTCCAGGAGCCTACAGTGAAGTTAGATCAACCTCGAGGGATTTCTCATGGGAACTGTGCCCTAGGACACATCATTCTATGTTAAAAGCGAACTAGCCCCGCCATAACATTATACAACACTTTAGATGGTACCCTTATCTATTATTATAAATGTATTCATCAAAACACTAGTGCACTCTGTGCAACTTTTGAAGTCTTTGTTCACCTCACTTTCTACTTGACTTTAATCGGTATCTACAGGAGTTTCCAACATATTATAAATCATTATTTATAAGTATTTGTGCTTTTATTCTTAACATACTTAAGAATTACTCCTATAAGCTCCCACTCAAAACCTACATATTTGAATTTGAGACTTATATTGCTCCCACTCAAAAATATGTCAATTGCATATCCACTCACTATTTTGAACAACATCAAAATCCTTTGATCAAATATCAAACTTGGAGATTTACTATGAGATACTAGTACTGTTACTAGTTTTAAATCCACTAGACATTTAGCACACATGAATCAAATTCACTTGAAATTTGTCTAATACTTAACAAATTGTGCTTTTGTCATTCACCCCCTTTTCCACTATGGCTTTGCAGTCATTTGGGAAAATTCAAGTAACTCCTTTTACTTGTGAGATTCAGGAACAAATTGCTTTCTAATCTCAAGTGATTTTTGCTTTTAGGATTTCTCATAGTTTTAGTTTACCATTATTTCCTTAGTGGTTCGTAGGTATGTCATATTCTAGTAATCATGACAAATGATTCACAAATGTCTCCATACTAGATATGGATTTCATTTTGAATCCTACTTCATGTAGTGAAAACACTAGTGGGAAAACACAATGATCATTATCATTGATTCTTTCCTTCTATGAAGAGAACCGTTTAGGAACATTTTCCGTTGCGCTTCTCAACACTCTGATGCAGGGTTTTGAATCCTCATCGTGTTTTTCACTATCTTCCATTTTCTCCATAATTGAGAAGTATCACTAAATGTGAACTTCCTCAAGAATGCACCAAAAATCCAAGCAATACTAGTTTTTGCTTTCCTTTTGGTTTTAGCTCTGGACTTCGTATTCAAAGTTTCCAATGAATACACTACAAGGACTTATTCATCATTGTTTTGGTTATATCGAATAACTCCAAAACTTTCACGAATTCAAATGGTTCATTACATTCTAATTGAGTGCTAACTATTTCTAACTAATGGTCTCTACATCTACACTACAACGATTTATTTGGTGCCTTCTATTCACCCATTTTGATATCTAATATCACATTGTGATGCTTTGCATTTTGACGTTTCAAAATGCTTTGCATTCCAAAATCTCTTTATGCCAATCCTATAAAGTTGAATTTCATTACTTTTGATCAAATCATAGTAATTTGATTCCCTTTTATATTTATACCCTTCGTTGATGAAACACTTTGATCATATCAAATAGTTTCATATTCATGATTCCTTTGGTAAACTTATTTACACATTTAAACAATCATTTAATGATAATTACCATTTTCATTAAAACACAATACATCGAATATGTATTTACTTTTAACATTTCATCAAACACTTTGTATTCAAGTAATAGACGGTGTTCAAGTTATTTTTCCGAACTTAGGCATGATTTATATGTGATAAGAAATTGAATGACTTTCACATATTATCACATAACTTTGAATTTAAACAATGGGTTTTCATTCATTTAATGAACATATCATTAAGTTGGGTATTTTAAGGCATTTCAATATTTTACAAATGTTCATGCATTATAAATTAGTTTCAAACAATAAGGATAATTCACAAGTAATCAAACATGATATGAACACAAATAGAAATCATTTATAAAAGTAGAACAACTGCTTGTTACAAACTGATATGAATAACTGTCTCACGAAGTGTGAGACACACTAAAGAAGTTCACAATCTCTTGATTACAATAATCATCCTAAACACAAACTAAATGATAAATGTCGAAGGAGAGTGTCGTCGGCCATCATCATCATGCTCGCCATCAACACGCAACGTCACCTCCTCTCCAGCAAGCACCTCTCATGCAGAAGGACCTGTTTTTAGCAAAACAGAACAAATATCAAATATACTTAACACTGCAAATGTGTTTGCAAGATTATAACATTTATAAAACTGTATATCAAATATATACCTTTGTCATTGATGACTCCAGCGACGTCGGGTTCATCCACCACGTTTCTGAAATGTGTATGAACTCGGGGAAATCCAGTGTTTCTGTGTCGCCTCTCATAATGCAGATCCTGACTTGTGCTTGGAAGCTTGGTGGTAGCGACTGCAGCACAACTCTCATCGCAAAAGAGCTTGAGAACCAGTTGTCCAGGTAGTATGCCAGACTCATGTATGCATCGTAGATGCTCAATAAGTGCTCATCTAGTGAGGATCCCTCCTCCATCTTTATGGAGAGGAAGTTCCCCATCAGCTCATACTCCCAAATGCATGTCTGCTCCATGAAATGTGTCCTAAGCTGTAGCATAACCGAACGAGGGTAGACATCACCCACGAAAGGCCACAGCTCGTCCACCATTCCGAAACGCATTACAACTAAAATATAGGAGGCCATCTCCCGACGGATATAGCGGTCTTTCCGCTGCTCTGGGGTCTCTAGGTTAGTAGGCTAATCCAAATCCATCCCGTCGAGTATGTAGTTGACCATGTCATTCTCGCTAAGGAGAACGTGGAGACGTGCAACCCATATGGAAAAGTTTAATCCATCTAATTTAAGCTTCTCTCCTTCTAACCAATCAATCGTCAACAGGAAAGGTGCCATCTACATTTATAATTGCAAAAGGATTTTAGACTAAGTTTATAATTAAATGAGTTAATAATAACTCCACTCAGAAACACCTATCCCCAAAAGGGTTCCTAGTGATAACACGACCCCTATCAGCCACATCTCCCCCGATCATCACGGCCATCAATGTGGGTTCAAGGGTGGACGCTAAACGTCGGTCACATCATTCATGCGACTCGTGCTCGATCTTTTGACCATCCATGTTCCGAGGCCATGTCTGCACATGCTAGGCTCACAAACTCAACCTTAGTGTATTCGCTATGCAACATGGCTTACATCCACTGTATGCGAATGTAGATATGTCTGACACCCAGGCATGTACCCTGGATCGCCTCATACCGAAGAACTTTCTTGGTGGTGCACACTAAGAGGGAACACAATTGTTGGTAATTTTAATAGGGGTCATCTTATTAGGCTACCGTCGAGTATCTAATACTAGCACACAATAAGATATACAAACAATAACATTGAATGTAAATGCGATGTGATATGGTCCTTCACGTCGTGATCTCCATCCGCCGTCATCGGGTTCCGGCGCCAGGGTTCCGGCGCCATAGACACCAGGGTACCGGTGTCATTCCAGCGTGGTAGTCCGTCACCTCCGTGACTATCTACTACTACGTAACAAAAGGTAATCACTTTACCTTTGCCACAACCATATCACAAAGCAACGCCCCCTGCAAAACAAAGTTAGACGCCTCTACTTTATCTTTGCATGTTTTACATGGCTGAATGGGCTTTCGCACAAGAACCGTTCTTACCTACGAACATTCAGCACAACGCTGATCAAGTAGTTGTCTCTACTACATCCCTTTCGGGGCCCTCCGTTGCAAATGGCATACCAACTAATGCGAGAGAGACATACATCCCCCTAAGCCACTTTATACAGTACAAGCCGTATGTCAAGCATGAACCAGTCTCACGAATGAACGCGTAAAGTCGGTTGGGGGACGCTTCATCAAGCATTACTGCGGTATACACAAGTACACATGGGAGGGTAACAACTAAAAGATCAACGTCCACATGCTACATCTCATGTGTTCTACCCGTACTAGCATTACTACGCATAGATCGGGCTCTGATACCACTGTAGGGGTTCCGCATATGAAAACAATAAAATTTTACCCTACGCCCCCAAACCCCTGAAGCTGCCAGGACCTATCTATTAGTAATACAGTAAAGGGAGGAGCTTTTTGCGAACTTACCCTCGAAGACTGAAAAGCATTGTCAACGCTCAGGAGAACGTGGTTGATGTAGACGAGACGAAGCCGACCTCAAGGTCGTGATGAAGTCCTTGCGCTCCTTGGCTCCAACGACTTGAGTGCCTCAAGTGCGACACCTCGCGGGGAGTTACACACGTCCGGTACTTGACGATGACTCCCACTTCCCCGATCCAGCAGCAGTTGCGGAAGTAGAGCTCCTGGATCCGAATCCAGCAGCGCGACGGTGCTCCGCGGTGAAGATGTCTCTCGCTCGCGCAGTCTAGGCTTGGGACCATGGTCACGAGAGAGAGAGGGAGGAGAGAGAAAATATCAACTAGAGGTCCTCCCAAAAGTGAGAAGACCTTTATTGATTATTGGTGTATTTAATTTGGCCAGATACCCCCACTATATATAGGGGGGAGGTACTACCTCCCTCAAAGTCCCGTGGTGGGACTAAAGGAGAGGAGGGGAGGGGTGGCACCGCCGGCCACCCCCATGGGCCCCGCGTGGGAGGGGGTGTCCCACTAGCACGCCGGCCACCCCCTTGGCCCCCTTCTCCCTCTCTCCTTTCCCTAATGGGCCCTCTCCCTCCGGAAATTGGCGCATTAAGCCTTTGACCATTTAAATTGATTTTATATTTATTAAATAATTATGAATAAATGATTAAATCAACATTTAACATTCATTCACATATTATTCAACCTCTGTGGCTATGGAACACCTTCCACCTCCACTCCGGACATCCTCCGGACTTACCGAAACCCTTCCAGTTTTCTCTCTACAAATCTTCGGCGATTCCACCGATCATATAAACACTCTCTAAGCATCATCAAGCCCTTAAGCGTGATACCCCACGGTTCGGGAACACCCTAGACATGGTCGGGACACTCCCGCACCAATGATCGACAGAGGGACCTGGTTGGCCATGCGACCCCTGTGCGTTCCACGAAGATCTTTCATCGTTTGAACCGTGACAGTCGTGTCTTATTCCCTTTGTCTCTCGATACTTGCATTGCCCGAGATATAATCAATGACATCACCATGTCGTGTTCAATCTCGTTACTGAACAATGCTACTTGACTCGTTCCGACAAGTGATATCCATGTGATCAAATCACACGCCGCGCAGCTATTGGATATAACTTCTCCGAGTGGGCCCTTGAGTATCTTCCCATCACATAGACGGACAAATCCCGCTTTTGATATATATTGCCTCTACGGTTTCCTCCGAGTACCTGAACACACCTTTATAACCACTTTATTACCAAGTGGCGCTTGATGCTATCTAAGCACTCTCGAGAGACAGTGATTGATATAGCCTCACGGTCTAAGGAATAGTCTACGAGGATCCATTTCTAATCATCGTAACTTGAACTTCGTGACATGATCGGGTCACGATGTTTAGGTTAGGTATTGGTTCATCATCTCATTCTCAGAATGAGATGACTCCATTTTCAACTAGCATAAATGCCACATGATCAGGAAATATGATCATCTATTGACCAATGAACCAATGACTAGAGTTTCACTGGGAACCCCTGGTTGTTTGTATATCACACGTGTATTGATGTTTCCACTCAATACAGTTATAGCATGATATAAAACTTAATCATAAACTATATGAAATATGATAATAGTCCTTACTACTATTTGTCTCTAGGGCATATTTCCAACAGTTGCAATACTTACTAGTCAGATACAATTAGCCCGAGATATCCCAAATCCAGGAGTTGTTGGCACTTTTATTTACTCATTCCATTGTAGTGAAACTGATTACTAGACATGTCAAAGTCAAATTTATAGCACTACTTTAGTTATGATTGTCTATGATCGAGGTATTGTGCTCCAAGTCGTCCATAACCGCGAACACGGTTTTACAAAAGATTTACCCTGCAGGGGTGCACAAATAGCAACACACGCACGATCAACCTCGGAAAAACCAAAAAAAAACTCAACGAGGCTTTCACGACAAAGTAATCACATGATTCATAAATTATTTCAGGGGACCACCCCACTAAGCAACCCGGAACGAAGTTGGCCGGCTTTGAGACGGACCCAGGGTTTGTGTAGACAGCTTTAAACGACTGGGAACCTGAAAGTGTGACTGTGCTTGTTGATACCGCGGAAACGTGTCACGAGTCCTAAACAGTACATGTGCTCCACGCACAATCGTAAATAAAGTAGTAAAGCATGGCATAAGTACATGATAGTAATAAAGCCCTAAACTAGTTTGTGGCCCCAAGAAATAAGAAATGAATCAAGCTCTGGCTAAGGGGATCCATGGTCCCACATGCGGATGGTGCGATAGTGAAGGAACAAGTATCAAGCCCACCTACCGGCCGCCTCCGCCTTGTCTGGCCGAAGAAGGAGCCGGTGCCTTCGCTAGAGGACGACCAAGATAGTTACATCCTTAGGATGGCGATGGAGGCCTCCCTCAACGACGTGTCCCCGATGCGGCTCGCCGATGCTCTCGACTGGTCCAAGGCAGAGTATGAGCGGGAGGAGGCTGCGCGCCAGCAGGAGCTCTTGCGCGTCGCCCGTCGCCGGTCACGCCGCGAGAACGTCATCATCCTGGACGACACCGACTCCGATGAAGCCGGGCCGAACAGCAGCCCTGCACGAGTCGGCGACGCTGAACAGGGTAGCCGCCACCAGCCGCCGAGCGACAACGACGACTATGACACACAGTACTACCGGCGCCTTGGCATGAACTTGGCCGCTCCCAGCGCCGGCGAACCGCTTATTTAATTTTTACCATGTTTTACTTAACTTTTGGCCTAAATAGCCTATGTATGGTCGATCCCCCTAGGTATGAACAAATCTCGCCTTATATGCTATATATCACCAAGTTAGTACGAATTTCACCCAAATTTGCTTGTTTTTCGTTTAAATTGGATTTAAATTATGAGAATTCAAGTGCTTTCGCCGACGACATATGAGCTCGTGACTGGGAAGTCTTAGACCCTAGGCCGAAAACTTCATCCATCCGGCAAAAAAATCGCCGGATTGGGGGCCTCCAGCGAGTGGAGATGCTCTTAGTGATTGATTTAGGGGACGGGTTAGAGATGGTCGGGTCGGCATCAGTGCACATGTTCTGGGTTCTATTCAGATTTCAGAGAGCGCTGCGTGAAACATGTTACTCATTTTGTTCGGACGCACCTGCCTAGGACGGCAGGAGCATCCAGAGGGTCAGCTAGCCTAGTGTGTAGTCGAATGACGTGGAGGTAAAGGGGTCAGTATGTGCGGTTTTGCCCGAAGTTGCCGTGGTAAAAACACATTACAGGATCCTGTTTTGCGTTCTGGAGATCGGTAGAAACACAATGGTCGTAGGCGCGAAACTTGTGGTCGCCACCAACCAAAACCACCCGCTAGACTCCGATCAAACTAAATTAGATGGGTCACTTCCGGGATCATCCATCCAAAGGTCTTCGAGGCCACCAACCAAACTGCATGCTAGTCTGGTCCGGTCTCGTCTTTCTTGTTGTGGACTGAACAATCGCTTGAGTTGAACGGAGTACGAGTATGTGCCGCGTTTGTTGGCGAGAAACGAAGTCACATACTTGACCATGAAATGTATCTCCTCTCCTTTTTTTTAAGGCAATTTCTTAAAAAAAGGAACTCTAACCGCCAACCTCTTGCTGACAAGTGCTGGGCTATGTGAACACTGCTGGCTTCCACGCCAACGTGTTTCTACTCACGGGATTGGACTCGTTCTGGTAATACGCCTGCACTAGCATTTCTTCTGGAAACTGAAAATGTAACACACGAAATGCTATCCAGACAGAGGACGACTGCTGCCCATCATTGCCCTGGACGCGACGAACAGAAAGAGAAAAACATGGTCCCTCCCATCCAACACGACTGCGCATCAGCACGGAGAGAGACAGAGAGAGCATTTAGATCCCTAGCTGTCCGGTTGCATTTGCAATGTACAGTACTATGTACAATGACAGCACGGAGTGGTCCTTCTTGGGTGGAGAGCCACTCGTGCGTAGATGCGGATTAGCACAGTCCAGTCACCCCCACGTTCTGGCGTTCATATGTTCCACCTGCTACTCCTCTATCCCAAGGCTTAAGACATATAATTTTTTTTAAAATCAAGCCATGTAAAGTTTGACCAAAAGTTTAGAAAAAACTATCAAGAACTATTATATTATATAGATACCATGTGAAAATATGTTTCATGATGTATGAAAGGGTATGAATTACATATTGTAAATATTAATATTTTTCTCTAAAAACTTGGTCAAACTTTAGGTAGTTTGACTTTTAAAAAAAGTTATTTGAAAAAAATTATATGCCTTAAGCCTTGGGACGGAGGTAGTACTTCCGTACTCGCTCCTGTGGACGCACCGGAGGGTATCGTCTAATCCGTGGTTAGGTAATTTAAATAAAAATAACGCAAACTCAAAACAAATTTAAATAATAAATCTATTTCAAAACTATTTCACAGCGAGTAACTCTTTTCTGCCACTCCCTGCCCGGCGCTACACACAAGCCTGCGGCGCCACTGCTAACGGCGCCGCACAGATGCCACGCTGGCCCCGTGGGTCCTGGCGCCGCAGCGATGCCACGCTAGCTCGATCCTGCAGCGCCAGCCACTCTGGCGCCGCACATACCCCTGCTGCCCCCGTCAGTGCGGCACGGCAGCCCGTGCCACGCTGGCGCGTGGGCCCCCCTGCAGCGTTAGTGTCGCGCCACTCGGGCTGGCGCCGCACCCTAGCATGCCGCGCACGGTGCCGCACAAGCAGCAGCACTAAGACGCGCGGGACTCGGCCCGGCCCGACCCTCTTCTTCCTCTTCCTCTCCAACTCCTCACAGAGAACACACACCCATGGCGGCAGCGGCTAAGGTTGACCTCCCCCTCCTCTAATCCTTCTCTAATCTGAAGATTTTGCCCGTGGATCTTGTTGTTGAGCACCTCCTCCAGGTATTTGTCCAAGAAATCCCCCTCTTTGTCCAATGAATCCCACTAATTTTGATAGTTTAGGGAAACCCTAGTTCATCCCAAAATCAAGACATATAGTTGATTTGTTGATTACTTAAAGGAGGATAGATATGTGGTAGTGTGTCTAGATTTAGAGATGGCAAATAGAGATGGTTGTACCTAAAAATATTAGTATGTATGCTCACATATAGTGGCCACATAGAGATGTCAAATATATATGCTTGAAATTATATATATGCTTGTAGCTTGAAACTATATGCTTGAACTACTATGTTTGTGCTTGAAAATATTTGTAGTATGTATGCTCATATAGATATGGTTGTTAGCAATACTTCATCATGTGCTTGTTAGCCCACATAAAATTTGCTCACATAGATATGACCATATAGAAAGCACTCTATTCATATTAGTATGCCATTGACAAATTACTCACATTTTTAGTTGTACTTTTTTTTATTATATAGTATGTCGGAATCGGAAGAGAAAGAAATCCATGCCCCAACCTATGTAGAACCCGGGTATGTCGAAGGCACATCGCTTCTTGAGACGACATATGATAAGCGTCATCGTGCATACCTGATGACCGAGCGGGTAAGAAAAATAAACCCAACTATTCATGTTGTGTTGCTAAAGTTTGATGGAGATGTTATAATCGATCTTGTATGTATGCAGACTCTTGTTCCCCTGCGACTGAGGTATCACAGGCATTTCCAAGAGATGATGTCATACGATGATCGGTACACGGTGCACATCCAAGCGCTAGGACTGCTCCCTTCATCCATATGGTCAACCGTGGTACACCGCACATGAACCCTGCTGCCATCACCGCGCTTGTCGACCGGTGGAGGCCGGAGACGCATAGCTTTCACCTCTGTACCGGTGAGATGACTGTGACTCTCCAGGACATGTCCATGATCCTCGCACTCCCTATCCAGGGGGATCCGCTCTGCATTAACACATCCTCTGACAACTGACGTGACCGGATGTGTTCCCTTACTGGTGGTAAGTGTCCCAGTGACACTATAAACTCACAGGGGGTAAAATTGAGGGTCACAGCCGGGGCTACTTTCAAGTGGATATCACAGAACTTCAGTACATGCCCTGAGAATGCTAGTGATGATGAGGTCATGATATATGCCCATGTTTATGTATGGTATGTTATCACGAAGACTACATGAAAGGACATTTACTGTCATAATCACTTTTGGTGTTCGTTAACAACTAGTAGATCATTTTATAGTCTGCTATTGTCTATAGGTTGATGTTTTACAAAGTGAAAAGGACCTTTGGCCTGCGGAACATTCTCTGCGTATTTTCATGATGCTTGGGGATTCCAGACCGGAGTCTCCGATCTACCAAGACCGGAGTCTCCGGTGTGGTCCGGAGTTTCCCCAGGAGTCTCCGGTGTGGTCCGGAGTTTCCCCAGGAGTCTCCGGTGTGTCTCCTGCTTTCCTGCCAGGGTCAGTCGGAGAGGTGGTCCGGAGGCTGGTCCGGAGGCTCCGGTCCTTGCCTCAGACCGGAGTCTCCGGTACAGAAGGACAGGAGTTTCCGGTCAACTTGGCTCGCAGAAGGCCTGGGTCAGTCTGAGGGCTGGTCCGGAGATTGGCCGGAGTCTCCGGTTCGGACCGGAGTCTCTGGTGTCGAGGGACCGGAGTCTCCGGCCCACTTGCTTCCTAGGTGGGCTGGGTCAATCTGAGAGCTGGTCTGGAGGCTGGTGCGGAGACAGGACAGAGTCTCCGGTGCTGACCGGAGTCTCCGGTGTGAGGACCGGAGTCTCCGGTGTGAGGACCGGAGTCTCCAGTCTGACTCTTCTCCAACGGGCAGAAAACGGTTCACTGGGACATGTGGCTATAAATAGGGGACCTTATCCCCTTCCTACAGCTGCTCGTCTACCTCAAGAACACCATGTCCATTTGAGCCACCATATCAACAAGATCTCTTCATCCAACCATCCAAAGTCATTGATCTTTGGAGAATCGAAGAAGGAGGCCTTGATCTACATCTTCACCAAGAGAGATCTTCATTTCCCCCTCATTCACTTGAGGGCCCCTTTGCTCTAGTGTTTCTTTGGAAACCCTAGGTTTTGATTTGGTTCTTACAAGCTTGTCTTTGATTGTTTGATAGCTTGCTTGTATTTGGGAGCCTCCAATTAAGTTGTGGATGTGTGCCCTGAACTTGTTGTAAAGGTGCCGGCTACCACCTCGAAGATTGCCGTATAGTGGAAGAGGTGAATCGAACCCTTTGGGGTGAGGTTCATCGGAGAACAAGGGAGGCCTCTCGTGGCGTTGGTGGTTTGATACCACCCCCTCTCCAAACATAGACGTACTTCCCCTCAAAAGGAAGAAACTACGGGAAACAAATCCTTGTGTCTCCGAGCGCTCCACTTTGGTTACCTCTATCCTTTACCGCACTTTACTTCCTTAGTTCTTGTGCTAGTTGACATATAGGTAAATTCACCTTAGTTGTATAATCTAGAGAATTTACCTTTTGTGTCAAACCCTAATTTGATTAAGAGTAAAATTTGGAGTAGCACCTATTCACCCCCCCCCCCCTCTAGGTGCCCATACGATCCTTTCAATTGGTATCAGAGCCTCGGCTCTTTATTCGGGCTTAACCGCCTAAGAGATTATGGCCACCACCGGGGAGGGAGAAAGTGAGGATAGCCATTCGGTGACCATGGTAGATCTCAAGAAGTTGGAAACAAGCTTGAGCTCTACCTTGGGCAACGAGATCCAACAATTGCGTCTACTCGTTGAGCAACTTGTTAAGGATAAGCAATCCTCACCTCCTCCCTCTCCAGAGGAAACACCACCTAACCCAAAGGCTAAGCCTTTGGAGGAAGTGGCGAGGGATGAACATAATTCCACTAACTCCACCACCAAGAAGGGTGATGGGAAAGAAGAGTTCCATGCGGTTCCCGGATGGTACTCTCCCGACCCTCCTATCCCACATCCACACATAAATAATAGAGGAGACCCACCTAAGTTAGCTGCGCATTCCTTTGCTCAATGGCAAGTTTTAATGAAATCTCATGTGCGCAGCTCTTGCATTGATTTGTGGAACATTATTGAAGGACTCAAAATTGAGGATCCAACCAACTTGACTAGAAGAGAAGTGGTCAATAGCCAACTCAATGCCACTGCCTTGCACATGATCCAACTTGGAGTGGGGCCAAAGGATTTTCCCCACATTGAGCATTATAACACCGCCAAGGAAGCTTGGGATGCTCTCATTGACTTGTTTGTTGGCAATGAGAGTATGAGAAGAAATATATATGACGCCTTAAGCAATGAGGCCGAAGGGTTCTTCATGAAGGATGGTGAGGATCATGAAGACATGTATCGAAGACTCAAATCCACAGCCACCGCCTTTAGGAATGTTGGTGCCTCTCACATTGATGATGCTTGGATCAAGAGGAAGTATGTGAGTGCACTCATGCCTTCTGAGCCTACTGACTTGAAGAGTCTCCAAGGAAGACACAATTACCATCTCATGACCTCCAATGAAGTGATGCAAGAGATGGCCGCCTTCAAGGTCGCTGCCAAGAATGCCAAAGTCGCCCGCGCTCGTGCCATTGGAATGAGTAGCAGTGTCAATCTTGCCTTGAAGGCCAAGGTTGTGGAATTTGATGAAGATGAAGGAAGTGATGAGGGACTTTCAATGAGCCACCCCGAAGATGTCAAGGTAGCTCATGGTGAATACATGGCCTTCTATGCAAGAAACTTTTGGAAAGATCCCGCCAAAGCCAAGATGGAAATGCAACGAAGAAACAACCCCAATGGGAGAAGAGATAGTGGTTCCAAGTTGAGAACTTGCTTCAACTGTGGTGACCGCTATCACTTCGTTGCAGCTTGTACCTATGAGAAAAGAGAAGATCATGGTGGTAAACTTGTGTTGAAGAAGACATCCAAAGCTCCCTACAAGAAACCCTTCGTCAAGAGGAACTCAACCAACAAGAAGCCGGGAGAAATTTCTTTGATCACACATGAAGAGTTCTCCTCCGATGATGATGAAGAAGAGGAAGATGAGGATACACCAAGTGGTGTGGCGGCTCTTGCCACCACCTCTACTCCTTCCTTCTCACTTTTTGACTCCAAATGAGAACCTCTCCAACAAGAACGTCACTTGTCTTATGGCAAGAGGAACGGAGGTATTATCATCATCACACTCCACTTCTTTAATCAATGATGATTTTGATGATGAGTTATCTCTTGAGGTCAAAAAGGAACTAGTGGCTTTTGATGTGTTCATGAATAACTTGCAAGGTGAACACAAGAAACATGTTGTGGACCTCTTAAATCAACTTTCACACACACAAGAACTTCTAGATGAGAGATGTCAATTAGGAAGAGAGCACATGATTGAGATAGAAGCTCTTAATAATGCTCTAGAAGAAGAACAAGAAACTAGAATATCTCTTGAAACTAAACTAGTGGGCCTTGATGGTGCTAATCATCTCATTATTAATAAACTCATCAAGGAACGTGATCATGCTATTGCTAAATACAAAAAGGCTAAAAAGGATAAGATTGAGTTTGGTGTTGTTCATGGAAAACTTGCCGAGGATTTTAGGACACTTGACAAGGCTCACAAGGCCTTGGAAAGTGAACTCTTATCACTCACAAAGTCTTGTGAAAAGCTTCAAACTCAATTGATCAATGATCCCTCACCTAGTACATTCATTCCTTCTAGTTGTACAAATACTCTTGAAGAACATGCTAGGTTGAAGGAGAAGCTAGCTAAGACCTCCTTTCCCAAAGGAAACAAGTCTATTGATGACCTCTTAAACAAGCAAAGGTCAAATGGTGAAAAAGGGGGCATTGGCTTTGTCTCTAAATCCAAGAAGAAAAAGAACAATAAGAAGAAGAAGGCCAAGCCCGCCCAAGAAAAGAACAAGGTCATTGTGGGAAGTAAGATCACAAGTGGCAAAAATATGTCTCATAATGACTTCGCGGGAGGTGCTAACCCTCACTATGTCTTAATGCGTGATTATTATGGTGATGTGTATGCAAAATATGTTGGCCCATTTAATGGTTATATTGCATGGTCTATTTGGGTTCCCAAGACCCTTGTTGCTAACAAAAGAGGACCCATTGAAAAATTGGTATCTAAGAACTAGTTTGATCTTTTGTAGACCTATGCTTCTGGAGGGTCAAAATGGGTGCTTGATAGTGGATGCACAAGTCATATGACCAGAAGCGCGTCTAGTGTCAAGGAATTGAGACCAAATGTTGAGCAAATATCCGTGACATATGCCGACAAGTCAAAGTCTAAGGTAATGGGTTTCGGAAAAGTTGTGGTTGCACACGATATCACTCTCGTGGACATCATGCTTGTTGAGACCCTTGGTTATAATTTACTTTCAGTCCGTGCTCTAGGAAAGATGGGTTTTGTCGTCTTTATTGATGTTGATATTGTGATCCTCTTGTGGAGCAAGTCTCTAAAGGTTGCTTTCGTTGGGTACGTCGAAGATGACTTGTATGTGGTGGACTTCTCGGGGAAAACCACTACAAGTCCGATGTGCCTATTCGGAAAAGCCGACGTGGGTTGGCTATGGCATCGCCGCCTAGCCCATGTCAACATGAGAACTTTGCAAAGCCTTCACAAGGATGGTCATATTGTTGGACTAAAAGAAAATGTTTGTTTTGCCAAAGATCGTGTTTGTAGGGCATGTGTTGAAGGAAAAATGCATGACTCTCCCCACAAGCCAAAGAACTACATCAAGTCAAAGAGGATCTTGGAGCTCCTTCATGTGGATCTCTTTGGTCCTCCCTCTCATGCAAGCCTTGGTGGGAAGAAATATTGTCTGGTGATTGTTGATGACTACTCAAGATACACTTGGGTATATTTCTTCAAGCTAAAAAGTGAGACCCAAGAGAACTTCATTGACTTCATCAACATGGCTCAACGCCAACATAATGTTCCGGTATTGACAATAAGAAGTGAAAACGGTACCGAATTCAAGAACTACACATTGAATGGATTTCTTAGTGATGAGGGAATAAAACATCAATATTCCGCTGCATATACCCCTCAACAAAATGGTGTAGCTGAGAGGAAGAACCGGACTCTTATTGATATGGCAAGGACCATGTTGGCGGAGTTTAAGTCTCCATACAATTTTTGGGCTGAAGCCATCTCCACCGCATGCCATGCTTCAAACCGTCTCTACCTCTGCAAAGAATTGGTCAAGACCACATATGAAATACTTACCGGTAACAAGCTCAACGTCTCATACTTCCGGGTGTTCGGTTGTAAGTGCTTCTATCGTATTAAGGGTATTCGTTTGTCCAAGTTTGATTCCAAAGCATTAGAGGGTATTTTTGTTGGTTATGGTCTCGAATCCCACACTTATAGAGTCTATGACATGCTCTCTGGAGTTGTCATAGAATCTTGTAGTGTGGTGTTTGAAGAATATGATGGTCCCCAAGCGGGGCGTGTTGATGTTTGTGATGTAGATGATGAAATGCCTTAGGAAGCCATAGGAAGAATGGGTGCGGGTTTCATCCGTCCTATTGAGGAACCCCTTATGGATGATCGAGAAGAACTATGCTCTACTCAAGTGGAGCCCTCATCTTCACAACATCCACAAGCTCCGATCGGAGGGGACAATGACCCACACCAAGAACAAGCTGTGGACCCTCAACCCACTAATCAAGAAGATGCCTCCAACAAAGAAGTGATTGAGTCTCCGTTTGCTAGAATGTCTAGTGGTGCTAAGGCAATTACACAAGGAAGATATGTACAGACTGCCATAAGAACAGCTGAATACCTAGCCAGTCGTGGGCTTGATCATGACCAAGGTCAATCTCTGCCTCCTGTAGAAGAGGATATCTCCAATGATGATCAAGGTCAAGTTGATGGTCATGACGAGGACCAAAATGATGAAGTGATTCCCACAAGAAACAACAAGGAAATCAAAACTCGTCGCCAAGCTAGAATGGATAGAATTCTGGAATTAAGAGACCACACTCTTGAGAATGTGGTAGGAGATGTAAGAAGAGGGATATCTACTCGAGCACAATTGAAGAACTTTGGTGAGCACCAAGCACACATTTCCATGGTGGAACCAAAGAAAGTATGGGAAGCTCTTGAAGATTCGGATTGGTTGGATGCAATGCACAATGAGCTCAACAACTTTGAGAGAAACAAAGTATGGAAGTTAGTGGAGAAGCCAAAAGATTGCCGCAATGTTATAGGCACCAAGTGGATTTTCAAGAACAAGCAAGATGAGCATGGAATTGTGATAAGGAACAAGGCAAGATTGGTTGCACAAGGGTTCTCTCAAATTGAAGGCATTGATTATGGAGAGACTTATGCACCTATGGCTCGCCTTGAGTCCATCCGTATCCTTCTTGCTTATGCGGCACATCATAAATTTAAACTACAACAAATGGATGTAGAAAGTGCATTTCTTAATGGTCCATTGCATGAGTTGGTATATGTGAAACAACCCCCGGGGTTTGAGGATCCCAACTTCCCAAACCACGTCTACAAACTCGATAAGGCACTCTATGGGCTCAAACAATCCCCACGCACGTGGTATGAGCACCTTAGAGAGTTGTTGTTAGATCGTGGGTTTGAGGTTGGGAAAATCGATCCCACTCTTTTTACTAAGAAGGTCAATGGGGAACTTTTTGTATGCCAAATCTATGTAGATGATATTATCTTTGGCTCATCTAAAAAAGCTTTTAATGATGAATTCTCAAAGCTTATGACTGACAGGTTCAGGATGTCTATGATGGGTGAATTGAGAGTTTTTCTTGGCTTTGAGATCAAGCAAGTAAGAGGAGGAACATTCTTCAACCAAGCCAAGTATACTCAAGATATGCTCAAAAGATTCAACATGAAAGACCTAAATGGAGCTCCCACTCCCATGGCAACAAAGACTCATCTTGAACTAAATCCAAATGGTAAAGATGTGGATCAAAAGGTATATCGATCCATGATTGGCTCTTTGCTTTACCTTTGCGCATCTAGACCCGATATTGTGTTGAGTGTAGGAGTGTGTGCAAGATATCAAGCGGCTCCTAAAGAAAGCCATTTGATGGCGGTCAAGAGAATCTTTCGATATTTGGTTCATACCCCAAACTATGGTATTTGGTATCCTAGGGGCTCAACTTTCTCTCTTTGTGGGTACACGGATTCGGATTGGGCTGGTGACAAGGATGATAGAAAATCAACCTCCGGGGCTTGCCAATTCCTTGGGAGGTCCTTGGTGTGTTGGTCTTCTAAGAAGCAAAATTGTATATCTCTCTCCACCGCCGAAGCCGAGTATGTGGCAGCTGCTAGTGCTTGTACACAATTGCTGTGGATGAGGCAAACTTTAAAGGAATACGGTGTCCATTGTGACAAAGTGCCTCTTCTATGTGACAATGAAAGTGCTATCAAGATTGCATATAACCCAGTGGATCATACAAGGACAAAGCATATTGAGATTCGTCATCACTTCATTAGAGATCATGTTGCCCGAGGTGATATTGAGCTATCATATGTGTCAACCAAAGGCCAACTTGCTGACATTTTCACGAAGCCACTTGATGAAGCAAGGTTTTGTATTTTGAGGAATGAACTAAATATCGTGGATTCTAGGAGCTTGACTTTATTACCTTGCATACTCACCTATGTCTTGACCCATATTTGGTGTAGGTGCAGGCATGGAGATAGGGGGAGTGCGGTCCTAATACATTGGACTATCCCTCCCCCATAATGCCAACATTAAGAAATTCAATTCTCTTAATATCATTTTGTGATATGTGAGCTTCATTGATGAGTAGTGACTATGAACCCAAGGATAATTCTTCGCGGTGTCATACCACAAACTCTTACATGGTGGCCTCGGCCACCGTCCTCTTCTTATTGAAGAGTTGGTTCTTGGTTCATTTGATTTGGAACTTAAGTTGACATCTTCTTAAATATCAACGTTTTCCTTGTTTTTTCACAGTATGTCTTCTTAACCCAAGCCTTCTCTCTGTCTTGGAAACTATCTCTATCTAATATATGTCCCCATACACATATCTTGGAGCTTTTGGTCGAGGGGGACCGGAGTCTCCGGTGTGGGCTGGAGTCTCCAGTGTAGACCGGAGTCTCCGGTCTGGACGGTTTCTGTCCACTTAAAGGGAGGACGGCGTGAACTGAAACAGCAGTTTCATTCATCCACCCCCGTCCTCCCCTCTCTACCCCGTCGCCCTCTCTTCTAGATCTCCTCCCCGGAGGGCAAGAAGCCCCTGGGATCCGCCGTGCCGCCGGCCAATCATCTCCTCTCCACCTTTGGGTGATTCCCACCGGTGGAATCCATCCCATGGACGGATCTGGTACCTCTCCTCCTCGTTTTCTACTTAGGGTTCTTCCCTTGATTTGGTTTTGAGGATTGGTACTAGTTTTGGCCACGGGAACTCATGTATTGCGAGCACCTGAGCACTTTACTCTCGTCACCCTGCCCGATCTGTTGAATTCGAACCCATTGAAGCCTTCCTGGTCTTCTCCCGAGTATCCAGACCGGAGACTCCGGCCCCCTGACCGGAGACTCCGGTCTGTGCCGGAAACTCTGGTGTTGACCACGGAGACTCCGGTGTGGATCGAATTCACCACATCTTGCAAGGTCTCAAGGGTCCTGTGCTGCCTCCTTGGGACGTATATACTTACCTCCATGCTATGTCCCTCGCTGCTTTTCACAGGTTCTGGCTCTCGTCGTCCTCCCCGCACCAAGTCCAAGACAAAGAGAGGGGATCATCGCTATGATGAGTCTGAGGGTCAGTACGTGGTGCCCCCATCCAACCGAAGACAACTGGCCTGTGATGCAGCCTATATGAGGCAGGACAAGGACAAGGCTGAGGAAGCAAACCGTGCCAAGAGGGCAAAATATGACAACCTGCAGTCGTTGGCCCGCATGTCCAAGCAGGAGTTCCGTGAGCTGCGGAAGACCGATTTCTATGCACTGCCACGCACCAGTGATGACCCCTGCTACCGGAGGAAGGAGCAAGCTGTCTTCATTAAAGACATTTACGGTGTTCTCAAGAAATCTCCTGTGTGCCCTCAGAAATACTTAAGTGTTGACCAGATGCGGAATAGCTCCTACTTCTCGGATGCACTATGGATTAGTGAGAAGTTGGGGTTGTTCAATTTGATGGAGATCCGTGAAAACTACAACATCACACTTGTGCAGCAGTTCTATGCCACTGTGGTGTTTGGGACTGACCAAGCCAGGACGATGACTTGGATGACTGGCAACCACCGTTGTTCTGCCACCTTCTATGACTTTGCTGATGCCATCTTCGAGACATTTCAGGGGGTCTATACTCATGTTGGAGCTTGCATGCACTCAGCAGCTCTCGGGGTGAACAAGAGCAAGCTTGCCCCGTTATATGGTCGTGAGGGCGTTGTGGGGGGGGGGTCCAAGGGACTCAAGCCTCTCTACAACCTGATGTTGAGGATCTTTCGCCAGACCATTTCCCCTAGTGTTGGAAATGATGATGCCATCAGGTGTGGGTTGGTCAACTTGCTACATCATACTCACAAGATCTACATGGCTGGCCCCGATGCTGATGCTAATCCTATTGATGTTATGGATTACATTTTTGAGGAGATGTATCATGCCATCTTATACAAGAAGGCCCCTCCATATGCTCCTTTGGTCATGAGGCTCATCAACACTCAGGAACATGGTTCTCCGCTGGCTATGCCTCCCAACCTTACCGAGCACACTCTTGTCTCTCTCCAGCAGAAAGGGACAATGAGGGCTCCTCCTAGACGCTCCTATGCACATGTGGAGGAGGAGATCTCAAAGACAGACAGGGCCCCCTCTCCTCCTAGGGATCGGAGGAAGAATGCCTCCAATGCCCCTCTTCCTGCCATGTCACGTGACTATGTACGTGAGAAGGTAAAGAAGGCCTCATTCTGGAAGAGGACCCTGTGTTGCATGAATGTGGACATCCGCAAGCAACAACATGATTCCTACAAGAGCAACCGTCGCATCGAGAAACTACTGAAGGAGATCAAGGCTCAGGGTGAGGAAGATGGTGAGGAAGGGGAGGCTGAGTACACTCATGAGCATGGCGCCCAGCCATCCACCGAGTCTGATCACACTCTTTCCTTTGGGGCATGGAATGCCCAACATGACAGCTTGGTGGATTGGAAGACCTTTGCTGATGTTACTTCTGGTTGTGGGCACCAAGGTGCATCCGATTCTCGCCCTCACGGCAAAGGGCCTGCAGCTCCAGATGATGATGATGAGGAGGACTATGATGATGATGATGAGGACCAGGAGATGGGTGAGGAGGACGAGGAGGATGATGACGAGGACTACTGATCTGTTGGGGCGCTAGCTTAGGTCTTTTCCCTTTTTTGTGTTTCAATGCCAAAGGGGGAGAAGACATTGTCATCGGGATTTGCATGGGCTTGGGCTATTTGATTCTTATTTGCTATCTCGATCTCGATCTCGTTTTCATTTCTATTTGCTTATTGAGATACTGTTTGCAATTTATGTGTGACTCTGTGGGCACGCCCACATTATTGTAACTTGTGTGAGAACTATGTGTTTTATCCATGCTCTACCTACCCTGACTGCATTACATGTTTATACGTGTGCATATGCAGGGGGAGTCATTGCAAACTATTTTATATGCAAAATCACTTGTTGTCATCGAACACCAAAAAGAGGGAGATTGAAAGGACATTTACTGTCATAATCACTTTTGGTGTCCGTTAACAACTAGTAGATCATTTTATAGTTTGTTATTGTCTACAGGTTGATGTTTTACAAAGTGAAAAGGACCTTTGGCCTGCGGAACATTCTCTGCGTATTTTCATGATGCTTGGGGATTCCAGACCAGAGTCTCCGGTCTACCAAGACCGGAGTCTCCGGTGTGGTCCGGAGTTTCCCCAGGAGTCTCCGGTGTGTCTCCTGCTTTCCTGCCAGGGTCAGTCGGAGAGGTGGTCCGGAGGCTGGTCCGGAGGATGGTCCAGAGTCTCCGGTCCTTGCCTCAGACCGGAGTCTCTGGTGCAGAAGGACCGGAGTTTCCGGTCAACTTGGCTCGCAGAAGGCCTGGGTTAGTCTGAGGGCTGGTCCGGAGATTGGCCAGAGTCTCCGGTTCGGACCGGAGTCTCCGGTGTCGAGGGTCCGGAGTCTCCGGCCCACTTGCTTCCTAGGTGGGCTGGGTCAATCTAAGAGCTGGTCCGGAGGATGGTCCGGAGACAGGATGGAGTCTCCGATGCTGACCGGAGTCTCCGGTGTGAGGACCGGAGTCTCCGGTCTGACTCTTCTCCAACGGGCAGAAAACGGTTCACTGGGACATGTGGCTATAAATAGGGGACCTTATCCCCTTCCTACAGCTGCTCGTCCACCTCAAAACACCATGTCCATTCCACCAAATCAACAAGATCTCTTCATCCAACCATCCAAAGTCATTGATCTTTGGAGAATCAAAGGAGGAGGCCTTGATCTACATCTTCACCAAGAGAGATCTCCATTTCCCCCTCATTCACTTGAGGGCCCCTTTGCTCTAGTGTTTCTTTGGAAACCCTAGGTTTTGATTTGGTTCTTACAAGCTTGTCTTTGATTGTTTGACAGCTTGCTTGTATTTGGGAGCCTCCAATTAAGTTGTGGATGTGTGCCCCGAACTTGTTGTAAAGGTGCCAGCTACCACCTCGAAGGTTGCCGTATAGTGGAAGAGGTGAATCGAACCCTTTGGGGTGAGGTTCATCGGAGAACAAGGGAGGCCTCTCGTGGCGTTGGTGGTTTGATACCACCCCTTCTCCAAACGTAGACGTACTTCCCCTCAAAAGGAAGGAACTACGGGAAACAAATCCTTGTGTCTCCGAGCGCTCCACTTTGGTTACCTCTATCCTTTACCGCACTTTACTTCCTTAGTTCTTGTGCTAGTTGACATATAGGTAAATTCACCTTAGTTGCATAATCTAGAGAATTTACCTTTTGTGTCAAACCCTAATTTGATTAAGAGTAAAATTTGGAGTAGCACCTATTCACCCCCCTCTAAGTGCCCATACGATCCTTTCACTATATTTCCTGATGGTAAAGGGAAACATGGCTCACTGGCACTGGCTGAAGTCTTTGACTAAAATGGATAAGAAATGGAGCTGGGGTTCAGCGACATTGGCCTTCTTGTACCGATAGGTAATGAAGTGCTTACATTTTCCCCATCTTTACATGTGCTCTTTGAATGTCCCCATGATTAAACTTTGTTTGCTTTGGTGCGTAGCTGGACGAGTCTTGTCGAAGGACTGGTCCTGAGGCTTACATTGGTGGTCCATTGCTACTTCTCTCAGTGTGGATGTGGGAACGCTTTCCAGTTGGACGACCCAATAAAATGCCCGCCAAGGATTATATCGATGGAGCGGTAATACCTTGGTTCTCAAAAGACGTAAGAACCACTACCAATTAACATTGTTCTCCGCCTCAACCAAAGCGAAAGCCAAGGGAAGCAACCGGTTATTTGCATCATTTCCAATTGCAATTAAGAGAGTGCCACGGAACTGCCCGGTCAAGAAGGTGCCATCAACGGAGATTACCGGCCTACAATGTTCGAAGCCCCTTACACATTGCTCGAACGCCCAAAAAGCACGCCCAAATACTCGAACATGCCTTTCGTTACGAACCATTGTTTTGGGGCCATATGGCTCGACCACGTGAACCATGCCCGGGTTAGCATTGGCCATTGCTAACAACAACCTAGGGATTCGATTGTATGATTCTTCCCAACCACCGTACAACATCCTGAATGCGGCTTGCTTCGCCTTCCAGGCCTTCCCATACTTCACCTCATAGTTAAATAGAGCTTCTACAATCTCCATGACCATCTTGATGGTCATTGTAGGAAGTGATGAAATTTGGTTCGAAAGCCTATAGGCGAGGAACTCGGAGATTAGCTGGCGGTGCTCGTGCTTCACATCTTTGCCATCCACCCTTTTGCCATGGCACATGTGTGTTGACACACAGCTTGAAATGCACCAATCGGGACCTCCCTTGTATGGTCTTGCTCGCACAATCCAAGGGCATCCATCATCCTCGCATTTAACAGTGTAACGCTTCTTCACATCCGAGTGTACCACCGTGAATGGCCAATGATACCTAATAGAGAAGTCCTTGATCCATTGCTTAAGTTCCAACAATGTGGCAAACCTAAGTCCTTTTGAAATCCCGTTCTTCTCGTGGCTACCATCCCGGTACGAAGTTGGCCTTAGTCCAAGCACTGCACCTTTGCCACCGTCAACCGTGGCTTCATCCGCTAGACTGAGATCGCACATCAAGGGTATCCGAGGATCCCTTCCCAATACCTTCTCTTGCACTTCGGCCTCATCCTTCGTGAACCCCTGTTCATCAACCTCTTGATCAGGGTCATCCTCATCCGAGTCCGATGCATACATTCGAGAATATGGGATGTCGTGATCCATGTTCTCTTATGTAAGATATAGGTCCAAATATCCAAGAGTGTTGTCATTGAGCTCCACCTCGTCCTCACTGTCCTCATACTCATCATTGTCCTCTCCCACTGCTTCATCTTGGTTGTTTGAAACGGGGTTCACACATGTCCTCACTTCATGTTGTTGGGTCAAAGGAGGCTCAATAAATTCCTCTTGGTTAATGGGTGGAGGACTCCGAGCTTCATATGGGGAGGCAACTTGTATGATACTCTTTTGCATATTAGTATCAACCTTTTTTGTGGCAAATAGTTCAAGAGCTTTGTCTTGTGATTCGGCCACCACTTCCTTATATGCAACCCAACGTTGCTCAGAGCTAATACGCATTGTCTTCCAACGATTGTGCATCCCAAATCCAACATTGTGCCTACCTTCCAACTCAACAACATCATTAGGATCAACCCAATTCAAATCTATTCGAACTTGGTGCAACACCTCGGGATAGGTAGGACTATGCTCGAACACTAGGTCAATCTCATCCGGATCCGGCTCAATATTGCCTCTCAAGAATCCATCTTTGTCCGTATGATGAACATGCACAATTCTAGCCATACCTAAAACAAGTATAACAAAACAACGGTAATAAATTCAATAAGTACCTATACCAAATTTTGCACTAACAACATGCTCACAAAACCAAAACCTTACCGTTATCTTAACCCTAACCCTTATCTTAACCCTAACCCTAACCCTAAAAATCTTAGCTACCTACACAAGAAGGCTTAGTATACCAATCCTATACCAATACTAACTCTAGATATCTACCAAACATACCATTGCTCCATACAAATTTACATCTCCAATGAGGTTTTAGATTTGGACGAATTTTGCAAAATATGAACAAATAACTTAAAATTTGTGGGTGAAATTGAGGGAAGTAGAGGAGAATACCTTGGGGAAGCGATTGGGCAAGAAATCCTCTGAGTTTTCCTTCGAATCTTGTGTTTTTGGTGGAGATTGGACTAGGGGAGAGAGAGAGCCGCCGCCACCACCTTCTTGCTCGGGTGAAAATGGGACAAGAGGAAGAAGAGGGTGTCAGGCCGGGCCGAGCCCCGCTCGTCTTAGTGCTGCTGCTTGTGCGGCGCGGCAGGCTAGGGTGCGACGCCAGCCCGAGTGGCGCGGCACTAACGCTGCAGGGGGCCCACGCGCCAGCGTGGCACGGGCTGCCGCGCCGCACCGATGGGAACAGCAAGGGTATTGTGGCCAAAGTGGCTGGCGCTGCATAGGTCGAGCCAGCGTGGCATCGCTACGACGCCAAGGCCCACGAGGCCAGCGTGGCATCGCTGCGGCGCCAAGGCCCACGAGGCCAGCGTGGCATCCATGCGGCGCTACGCTATTGGCGATGGCTCCGCAGGCTTGTGTGCAGCACCGTGCGGGCAGGAGTGGCAGAAAAGGATTACTCGTTGTGAAATAGTTTTGGAATAGTTTATTATTTAAATTTGTTTCGAGTTTGGGTTATTTTTATTTAAATTACCCCGTGGTTACCATCCTCTGATGCTCCAGTAGACAGGGGCAAGATTGTAGTACAACAGCTTCACTGCTCTTTTCTCTTTGGTTGTTGTATCAGGAGATCACGATTCAAATAAAATATAACCCTCAATTCATACAGTAAAGAGCCTAAAACAATGATTGAAATTCAAGTTGTAATAATCTTTAGAACAGCCAGACAGTTACTACTATAGCACTGTTGTCCTCTGGGCCATTGGAGGGGTATAATAAAAAAGTGTACTTCATTGAGTTCAAGTCTTAGGAATTAGTTGTAGAGTACAACAACTGCAATTTTCTGGAGCTACTTACATCTGGATCAGGCCTATGCTGAGCTGGAGCAATTGGTAGCTCAGCATTACATTGTTGGAAAATCGGGAAACCACCGCTAGTGCCAGCTAGTGTATACTTGGAAAATTGGCATTTGATTTGATATTTTGCTATTTGTACAGGATCACTGAAAAGTTCTATAAATAGGCTCTGGGGAAAAAATGGGGACCGGCTCCCTGTCACTAAATAAGTAACCTATTGATGTTACAAACAACAACAGCGACAGAATGTCACTAATACTAGAATGTGTCAGTTGCCAAATCCAAATGGTGATTTTGTCCTGCTGCCATCTTCCCCATACTGTTCATTCCATTTTCTTAATTCATTCATACTTGTTGCGTTATAAGAAACAGACGGACTTACCTGCATAGGGAGTAGCCAATGTTACAGGAGCAAGAAATATAAAACTGTGTATTTAAGAAAACTAAGCCTACAGTACCTTCGCTTTTGCTTGTATAAAATCATCCAGTGTAAGGGGTCTTAGGTGAGCGCTGCTGCTACTCACACGTCCCTACAAAAGATGGTAACAATGTGAGCAAATAAGAGATCACATACTTTGGATGATTATGGATATGTTTACCGTGCCAACACTTAAAAAGACCATAGCTACCTTCTTTTCTTCTTCTAGAAGTTCTTGAACTGGCCTGTATGCTGAAGCTATGCATAAGTTCTGCACATTACAACATTTGGATTATTGCACACCAACAAGAACAGTTTCACTTTCTTAACGACAGAAAAAAAAAGTAATAAATGTCCTTGTTTAATACCTTCAGGTCACTTCCTGAATAACCTTCTGTCGCATTAGCAAGTTCGTCGAATTTAAAATCAGCTTCTAGGTTTTCTTTAGCAAGTAAAATCTTGAGAATTTTCCTTCGGTTCTGCGCATCTGGAAGGCCAACGTATATCCTGTAGATCATGGAACAAATAAGCTCCTTGCTAGATCAGCACAGCTTGAATTTATTTTGAAAGCAAAGAGCATGGGCGCACATATTACCGTCTAGGTAAACGCCGTATAACAGCATCGTCTAAATCAAATGGGCGATTTGTCGCACCAAGAATAAGAATTCGTTGGTTCTCTTTGGACCTTAGGCCATCCCACGCTGCCATAAATTCATTTCGCATCTTCCTTGTTGCTTCATGCTCAAGTGCGCCCCCTCTGGCACCAAGTAAGCTGTCAACCTGTCATATCAGACCAAATTGCATCATACCAAGAGATTGCTCACAACCAAGGCCATGGTAGCAACTCTCTATTTATTTAAGTGAGCATACCTCGTCCACAAATATGATGACTGGGGCTAGTCGGCTAGCAAAGGAGAAGAGGGCCTTCGTCAACTTCTCAGCATCTCCGAACCACTGTTTAAACAAAATAGAGAAATAAGATATTTTGTTGGGAAATAAGCTTGTATTGCGATAGTGCAGGTGAATGATCCTGACTTCCAAGGAATCATGCAAATCCTTTATTTGGTTAATAACTGTTGCAAGAGCGTAGAAGGTCAAATCTCGCACACGAGTTCCATCCACCTATCATGAATTTATTCATATCATACACTCAATCAAACACAAGATGTGCTCTCATCCTACATCATCCCATGGTCCAAACACACACTACAAAGTAAATGCACTAATGGTGGGAACCCTCCAGAATGGTCTGGATTCACAAACAGAAATTTCATGTGTCTACTGAACCCTCCAATTAGTAGCTCCGTCATTTCATGTTGGAATCTGAGTTGGTGTAGTAGTATTGTCCTAGGAGAGTCTAGAGTATTCTAGTGGAATGTTGGAGTCTGTGTTGGTGTCCTAGTTGAGTTTAGAGTATTCTAGGGAGTGTTAGTAGATCAGTAGTACGTCCTACTAGATTCTAGACTATTCTAGTGTATGAGTAGAGATGTAATACTAAGTTGAGAATATATAAGAGGGTGTGGAGGTCCAAGGGACCAAGCCCATCCAAAAATTTCCCCCCAAAACCTACATGGTATCAGAGCTAGGCTCCTCCTAACCCTAGCTGCCATCGCTCCACCACTGCAGCACCCATCCCGGCTCTTGTTGTCAACAACGTTTCTCTCTGCGGGCAGTAGCCACCTCATGTTGCACGGTGCATTGTGTGAGGCTTGGTTGCTGCTCTGCACGGTAGTTGCTCAAGGAGCTAGTTAAAATGGTGCAGTTGAGGTGCTGATAGGAGGATAGTAAGTTAGCGAGGTTGGATTTGGGGACCAAGAGAAACTGGAGGTGGAGGAGGACCTGATCTGGTCTGAGATGGGAAGATGCAGAGGCGATGCAGGCGGCTGTGAAGGAGCTGGGCATCTGTGTTATGGAGGCGATGGCTGAAGCAGCACTGAGCTGTGGTGGTGAAGGGAGACAATTGGGTGAGGTCTCTTGTGTTAGCTGTTCTTGTGCTGTGGGAGAACAAGGGAGGTGCAACTGCAGGCTTCCGTTCAAGTTGTTGCAAGATAGGGAAAATAAGAGAGGCAAGCTGCGGATAAGAGGGTGTGGAAGCCTGCAACATCAAGTGAAGGTACATGGGAGTGCTCCCTTCAGGTGGTTCCTTTGGTGTTGCTGGGCAAGATTCGGTTTCGGGAGAAAGAAGGCTGTTGTGTTGCAGCAGAGAGAAGAGGAGTCCAGGAGGGAGCAGCTGCTGGAGCTGATTTGTGTCGTCCGTGAGAAGCAAAGGGAACGGAGCTTGCTGCTAGGAGAAGAGAGAATGGAATGGATCTGAGAGGTAGAGGCCATGGTGACCGAGGCGAAGATAGTGAGGCAGCCATGGTTCTGCAGAACCGGAGTAAGAGGCAATGACGATGCTCGAGCTGATGATGGAAGGCGTCTGGTGCCGCCGTTGTAGGCGCCGGTGTGAGAAGGCGCATGGTTGGAGAGGCAACGGTGGACCAACGTGAGAAGGATTGGAGGTGGCTAGCTTGATGCAAAGTTTGTGCATGATGTTGATGGTGAGGCGGTTGTGGCTCTGTAGGAGCTGTTGTTGAGGTGAGGCAGCCGTTGTTCAGCAGGAACCGGAGTTGATGAAGAGACAATGACGATGCTCAAGCTGATGAGGGAAGGCGTGTGGTGCCGCCGTTGTACGCTCCGGTGTGAGAAGGCACATGGTTGGAGAGGCAACGGTGGACCAACGCGAGAAGGAATGGAGGTGGCTAGCTTGATGCAAAGTTTGTGCATGGTGATATTGATGGTGAGGCAGCTGTGGCTCTGTAGGAGCTGTTGTTGAGGTGAGGCAGCCATGGTTCTGTGGAACCGGAGTTGATGACGAGGCAATGACGATGCTCAAGCTGATGATGGAAGGCATGAGGTACCGCCGTTGTAAGCGCCGGTGTGAGAAGGCGCATGGTTGGAGAAGCAACGGTGGACCAACACAAGAAGGATTGGAAGTGGCTAGCTTGATGCAAAGTTTGTGTGCTTGAATTTTCAGTGTCGACTGGGTGCTTGACCGCAGATGGTGAAAGACCGATGAGCAAGAGCTAGAGTAATGCTCTTACGTATCTTTGTGTGCTTGCAAGCTAGATGTGTGGTGGTTGTACTAAGTTTCATGGGGTTGTAGCAAGATGGCCATGGTGATTAACCCATGCCCATCTTGAGGGGGAGTGTTGGAATCTGAGTTGGTGTAGTAGTATTGTCCTAGGAGAGTCTAGAGTATTCTAGTGGAATGTTGGAGTCTGTTGGTGTCCTAGTTGAGTTTAGAGTATTCTATGGAGTGTTAGTAGATTAGTAGTATGTCCTACTAGATTCTAGACTATTCTAGTGTATGAGTGGAGATGTAATACTAAGTTGAGCTATATATAAGAGGGTGTGGAGGTCCAAGGGACCAAGCCCATCCAAAAAATTCCTCCCAAAACCTACATTTCATGTACAAGGCCAGTTAACTAGCCTAGTTTGTATGAAATAAGAAGAAAAGTTTGCTTTATACTATTGTCCATCAACCAGGTTTTCACAAAATTCTGAAATTATCGACTTAGCTTGTAACTAATAAAAACTATTAAGGTTGTCCTTGAACTTGCTAACAGTATGAGTTTCAGTTCTCAAGTCTGCCTGCTTCTTAAATGAAGTTAAGCATCCATTATGTTCACTTTCATGAAGTAACTATGTGTCAACAGTTAGCCCCAAAATATGTGCCACATAGAAGAAAAACAATCCAGTCTGGAATTTATTTAAACTTCACGTGAGGTGTTTGTAGTTAACCACTAGAATGAAATGCAGATTATATATTAGACATTTCCTGCAACAATTGAAAAGAAATAGAAACAAGTCAATCAAGTTACCTTTGATGTCAGTGAGGAACCAGTTATGCTGATAAAATTTGCCCCAGCTTCTGTTGCGAGTGCCTTTGCCAAGAGTGTTTTTCCTGTGCCTGGAGGCCCGAAAAGCAAAACACCTTTGCAGGGCTGAAAAGGGTCCAGGCATACAGAAATTCGTAAGAAAAATTCAGCTAAGGCAATTCAAGTCAGGAATTTCCGATACGATGGATATCAAAAGCTACAGCTATTGACATGACGCGCAAAATTTTATGCAATGTTCAGTGAAGTTAACTCAAACAATAACTTTTCTAACCATAAGACTATAAGTGATTTTTCAATTGCAGAACCTGAACATTTGGATTAAGTATTTAACTTCAGAAGAAAAAAGTAATCTGATGATGTTCATGAAATTCACCATGTTTTCATGATAAATTAAACACTGACTAGCAACTAGCATAAGCATAGCCAATTATGCATAATTAATCTGGTAACAATTTCTGCTTCACCAGTCTAGAGGATTTAACTTTTAACATGTCAAAAGGCATTTCCACCTTGAATAGCAACTTCCATAAACACTGGCCTAAAATACAATCGACGAATAAATATGTAATCATGTATGATAATGTGAAGATAACTTAGAACTCCACAGGAGTTAAGAAGAATTAAAATACTCCCTCCAACCCAAATTAATTGACTCAGACTTGTCTAGATTCGAATGTATCTAGACTTGTTTTAGTGGTAGATACATCCGAATCTAGACAAAACCAAGTCAACTAATTTGGTTCGGAGGGAGTATAAGAGAACTAGACTCAATTTTTGGTACAGATCAACTAGGTAAAACGAAATGAACCTATAGATGTATGTAACCAGGTAAAGCTTTACAAGAGTTTAGCGGGCATTTAAGAGATCGGAAATAGGTTCAACTTTTGGTATCAACTAGCTAAAAGGATACGACATATAGATATATGCAACCAGGTAAAACCATCTTTATGCTTGTTAGTCATAGTGATGCTGGTTTACCAGATATTATGAAATAGATGCTGCAAAGCAGATGGCACTGGTTTAGAATCATTTTGTCATCTCATTATTCTCTACTACAGTAATCCAGAGGAAGATTTGTCCAGTGATACGTCATGTGAGAACTAACTACACAGGATGAAATAAATGCAACTCCTATCTATAGACAGCAATGAAATAAATGCAATATCTAGGGTCCCATGGAATTTCTACAGAAAAGGTTAAGCGGTCATGATAAGTCTAGCAAAGCAAGCTGTACCCTTAATAAATTGCCGTGAGAAAAAAGCTCTGGTCTCCTCATTGGAAGAGCAACGAGCTCATCCAGTGTCCTCTTAACATCCTCAAGCGCACCAATATCATCGAATTTCACTCCAATTTCATCAGGAGGTACAACAGAAGATATGAAATTACGTTCATACTCATCTTTCGTCAAATTCTGAAGATATGGAACTTGTGAGTTTGGATAGGAACAGTAGCTAGTAGCTAAGGTGGCCATAACAGATAAGAAAGGTGGGAAGTTAACTTTCTTATATATATAAGCTTAAATACCTTCAGATTTTGAGAGAGATTCTTAGATTTAATAACCTGTTCCTTCAGCCTCTCGATGGCTACATCAAGGCTTCACAGAATTGCAAACAATGAGAGTACAGTGCCAGCAACAATAAATCGACCATATACGCAACAACAACCAGTGTATTTTAAGTTAAGTACCTCTCGCGTGGAATGATTAATCTGTCACCCTCAATAGCGGGAAGAACTGTTGATGACAGATAATGACTTCTAGCCCATCCAATAACCTTTGCCGCTTCTGCAACATGTAATACACCCATTGAGTACTCATCGTACCTCACCTCCGCCTTAGCACTGCTGATGAAATATACTTGCATTGAGCAGGAGGAATTAGGAGGATTTAATTTAGTTCTTATCTCACCGAATGTCTATGGTCCAAGTTTTTCTTACGAGTTAATTCCAGCATAGATTAATTCAAAAGGATAAGATGTTTCCATCCATAACCAGACAACCATTGCCAGTTGGTGAAAATCCGAACTTTGCCTACTAAAGAAACCAAACTATCTAGTTTATTGGATAGGAGACAGCTCACAATGACCTATCAACAACTTCCACGGAATCACCACTTAATCAATCTTTACATTTTTTTGCAGAAACATTATATTCCAGCAAGAAGACTTCCCTACAACAAGGTTTCTACAATACCAGCATGACAATACTGGTAACCAACCAAATCCCAGACACTGACACCAGGTGAAACCAGCATTAATTTGGAATAAACTAGGTGACCCTGCGGCACATAATATGGGATAAGAGAGTACAGAATAGGTTGGAAAGGGGGATAATATATTGATCAACTTATCATCATTGTATGATTGACAATTGATACATATGTTGCCCCTTGACCATTCAAGGACTTACTTGACCACTTAGTGCGTAACTTAAAGGATAAAAATCCGATCTCTATCAATCTTATGTTCTTCCTATTTAATATTTATTTGGAAATTACTGAAGCGAAGTTTTCAAGGTGGTAAGACGATCAACCCCCGCCTTGACTCCTAAGCACCCAAGGCAAGCAAAATGCTAAGGCACTGCCAGGGTGCATTACCACCTAAGCGTCCATAAGGCAGTGCCTTAAAAACCAGGTGCAGAAGCATATATAAGTGCACATTAAAAAAATCAGTTTCTTGACTTCAACGGCAACAACAGTAGTTCGCATGAACAAATCATAGTGGTTGGCAAGCACTCCAATGAACTTTTCAAAGAATATATTTATTTTTTATGTAAGAGAGAAGTGTATAAGATGGTAAAATACATCAGCTGGTATCACTGTGAAAATTCTACCTCTTGGTTAATCCTAGTTTAGAGGACCTGCTTTTACAGGTCCCAAAGGCTCAAAAAGGAGGCTAAGCCAACTGTTAAGGACTTGAATTTTCTCTCTGACATGATTTTATTGTACTCCCTTCAATCTATACCTAATAATAAAGGACGGAAAGTTTCTCTCTTCGTCCGTCTGTTTACTCTTTGGTCCGTCGCTTGGGCGCCTTCGTTTTGGTCGCGCGTGGTCTCCGGTGGTTTTGGCTGTCGTCCCACAATACAACTCCAGGTCGATCGTTTGTGTAGCGTGCACCTCTCGTAACTCCCTATATAAACATGAGTCGAGGAAAACGTGCGACCGGGGAGACGAGATCCACCACGGCGAAGACCAATAACATGACCTAACCGGGGACCATCGATCGAAGAAGCTACGGAGCTTTCGCGCATGTCGACCTCGACGAGGACGACCATCGTGAGTGAAGCTGCGTCCCACCAGTGTTGTCCCTGTATTGCATCTTGGTGGTCATCTGGGCTTTCTTGAGCTCCGAGCAGTAGGATTCCAGGCCCAGCATCTTGGTGGTCAGTCAGCAACGACATCATCTCGGCGGTGTCCGGGTGCGCGTTGGCCTGGACGAGTTCCTTCTTGGTGGAGTAGAGCGAGAGCAGCAGTCAGCCACGTATACTCTCGTTCTTCTCTCTCTCAACAGGAATCTCCACTACCGCATCTCGTCGGAGCACAGACGCCTCCCGGCTGCTGCTCGACCTGCCTGCGTCCCAGCTTCTGTCCACCACTGCTGCGCATGGGAGCCAGCCATCGTCTTCTAATGGGCGGCCTGCCGCGTTATGGCACTGGCCCTCTCCTCCCATAGTGTTGACATGCATGCCCCTGCCGCCGGTGCTGGGTGAACTGCCCGAGATCGTCAAGTCGTTATCCCTGCAAGTGCTCACATATCTTTTTTCCTTTTTCCTGATTGGGTCTGCTTCACGGCAGTTTCAGGTTCCCCTGATCCTGGCCAAACATATCTATCTAATTTTTTTATTTTGGATGGGTAACACAATGAGATCGACTTTGCTTTCTGCGGTTCTGCCCATGCATGGTGGTGGCTTGCCTGACTAATTGAGCTAGATGATCTGACTTAATATGTCCGTCTAGGGAGTTGCGTGGAGACAAATATTTGATGGCTAGACTAATTGACTACTTTGCTTCTCAAACTGTCATTGCTGCCGGTGTGAAGTCATCAGGCAGTCTATGCGATAGATGAAGATCCGTTGTTCCCATGAACCGGGCCTGCTCTACTCTCGATCCGGGTCTATATGCAGACTTATTTTAATAAGATTTTAGACTGCAAGTTTGGTTTTACATCATTATTACATGCCCGTTACTAAATCAGGATATTTGTTGCAGGTGAAATTACATCTCTTCTCCACAGCAACGAAAAGGCCATCATCGAGCTCCATCAACTGCGTGGCTTCGCGGAAAGGTATAGGTTTGGCAGTGTTCACTCCAAGCAGCCCATCTAGGGGGACACACCCATTACTGCAACTTCCATCAACTGATCTCTGCACTTTTCAGAAAATACATATTGTACTGAAGGTGTGTGGACAGTAAAGCGATTCAGGCTGGATCCATCGACAAAACCATGGCTGCTGGTGGCAGACCTGGAGGCCACGACAATAGGGATTCCTTGATGCTAAAAATCATTATGAGGCTTTCTCTTACTTTTTCGTACGTGGAGTTTAAGATATTCATGGTGTTTCTTATTGAATAAATATTTTTTATGTTTCAGATATGTTTTTGTCCTCCTTTTTGTGTGCAATCTGTTCATCATCGAGCTTGCAAGGTTGATATGTTTTCCTCGCTGTGTGTACTGAGATTTATGCTCAACGTGCTTACGTTGATCATGTTGTAATGCTCATGCAGACGTGATGATCAAACTATTATTATCAAAATAGTTTTTATGCTCAACGAGCTTGCAAGGGTTTTTTTTCGCAAAAAAAAAATTCCAATCAAATCTTTCCCTTTAAAGTTAAATAATTTAAATGGAATAAATTCTTTGAGGAATCAAGATTCGTAATAGGTCTAACTTTCTTGATCAAACTACGAGTGTGGAAGCTTATGAGATGAAATATGGAAAGACAGAAGATAGAACTTAAAAGGATAAGGAGGCACACGGTTTCTTCTTGATGAACAAGGCATATCGGATTGCACACATTTTTTAAAACTTTTCTTCATCAATTGCTTTGTTTTTTGTGTTGCAAATCGGCACACATGCTGGTAATGATTTGACTCGATCCAGATTCTACCGCCATCAATAGACTTGATGGTTTACGATTATTATTACAAGCGACATTGACAGAATTGCTCAAGATGACTTATAATTTGATAGTCCTTACATACCATATTATATTTATGTGCTCATCATATCTTGTGAGTCTTACTGAGTTAATTTCAATTTTCTAAATTTATCGTGTTTTAGAAACACATATATTCTATTAAAATTAACCCGTAGCAACGCACGGGCAAATTTACTAGTCCATAATAATTGTCGCTGATTTAGTATAACTTTGTACTAAATCAGCGACACTTATTATGGATCAGAGGGAGTACTTAAGTTTTATATGCCTTCAGTAGCTTTTGTGAATACCCATGTATATGTTTTTATTACCAATAGAATTTTACTGCATGGCCTACAGTTTTTGGTTGAAACAATTGCACAAAAATACAGCTTGAATGAGCGAAAGCATGTTAGGAGACATACTTTGCTTTGTCAAAACGACTCCATCAGACTTCACATGCATAAGCTCCACACATGATAGTTCATTCTCTTCAAGCACCTGCATTTAATCAATCACGATTTACAGAAAGTACATAATAAAATTATAAATTCTGCATGACACATGCAGGAAGCGATATGCAGGAAATTAAATAGGAACACAAGCCTTGCATCCAAACCTTGTGTAATTCAACAAGGTTATGTCTTGAAATAATAATTTTCCTATCCTCGTCAATCTGGTTATTAAAAACTCGTAGTTGCTCGCCTTCCTGTAGATAAATAAATAAGATACAAAAGTCAGGAGCTCCCCCCCAAGCTAAAGCGCACTTGATGTTCTAGGCACCGTAGTCCATGGATTTTAACTAAATGGCATTATCAATGATTATGTAGTGCAGGACAAGCTCAAACTGTTGCAGCACATAACTTTGTAGATTGATTTGAATTAGTAAACAAATCTTACCTCTGGAAGAGGAACAATTAGACTATTTGTGAAGAGCTTTGATATGTCACTGGATCTTGAATCTTTTTGCCCCTTTAGCCCACCTACTAACCGCTTCAGTGATGATGGCTGTTTACAAAATTTAATCAGTATGTACCGATCTTCAAATATGAGATGGCAACATTACATATACAATGTTAAACTCGAAAAGTTATAATGGACAGTATACATCAAAAGCAAAACAAGGCTAATAAAAGTATGCCTATTTTCTATTGTGCTCTGCAATTATGCTTGTACAGCAAATTATGCTTCATAACAAGCTAGCAAGAAGTTTCCATTTGAGAAGCAGTTGTAATCTCTGTCAAAGTAAACATGTCTACAGCCTAGCATAAACTATGTGCAGTCATGCAATTACCCGTGTCACCTACTAACGCTCTATAGAACGCCAAATGATTTCATCAGTCATCAACTAAAGAAGTTGTTTTGTGATTGCTTCCACTACATAAAAAAACAGTCAACATTTGGTATGCAATTGTCTGTCAAAAACAAACATGTTTACAGGAAATTGTGTAGCATGATGCAGGAACGAAGGAAACAACATTACGAGCTTGTGCCTTCTAATACAGGGAGAGTGTATTGCACGGGAGCATAAAAAGCTGAATGAGATAAGAGGTTATTTTTCTATCACGTAAAAATCTTCTAGAAAATAAGCACGTAGGGATACTAAAATATTGATAAATTACCAGTGAAGACAGGCGAGAGAGATTCTGAAACATCAGTGTCGGCTGTACATGTCCAAACCAGAAATGAGTAAGGAAATATTTTATCAGTTGAAGTTTAGCAACAAGAATTCTAAAGCTTACTGGTTCCTTGTCTTTGTCCTTGGGTACTGCTGCCAGTATGTTCTGCCCACATATCATTACTACTGGTCCAGTGAGCTGGTCAAACATTTCTTCTACCCTTTGAAGAAACTCCCTGCGATTTGATTTTGGAACTGCTCTAGATAACCACTGGGAACTGTCTGGAAAGTAGACAATGACTGGTTGTAGAGATGGAAGAACCTGTTAAAAAATCACAAGTGGGCAGGTAGATTTATCAAATAAGACTGGAAACAAATGTCAATATTAGAGAATGTAACATTGTAATTAAGCCACTAAGGACTACTCCCTCCATTCCAAAATAATTGAAGTTCTGCGTTTCTCCTTAGTCAAGCTACTATAAGTTCGACCGAGTCTACAGAAAAATATACGAACATTTAGAACACCAATTTAGTTTTATTAGATTCACAATATATATATATAGATTGGAGTTTGCAGATATTGACATTTTTTTTTAAATACGGTCAAACTTAGACTTAGGCCAAACCTAGAACTTCAATTATTTTGGAACGGAGGGAGTAGGTCTCATAGGCACAAAATGCAGATAATTTCTTAAGTCAAGGAAAAGATATACTCCCTCCGATTCAAATTAATTGACTCAAGTCTGTCTAGATTTGGATGTATCTAGCACTAAAACATGTCTTGATACATCCGAATCTAGACAAATCTAAGTCAATTAATTTGGATCGGAGGGAGTAGATATATATGCTAAATAGTATTCTGACGAATCACCTCACAAAGTGCTTCAATTGCGATATGCCAATCTTCTGACTCAATATCATGGTCATGCACAATATCTTGAGCTAAAGTAAGATGAAATGAGATGGAGGTGCCTGGAATAATCATATCAAACTGTTGGTGAAACAGGGTAGGGGTGTACCATCAACCCAGTAAATAGATGGGTTTGCATTTTCCTCCTTGCTAGTTTCGTCACCATCATGGAGCTTCTGTGCAGGAGGGTCAAATATGACAGCTACTTGATCCCCGTTGATCTCATATACCTCCCCACGCTGCCCACTTGATAAAGTCCTGTAATATGTTAAGTTAGAATGGTTACTCTAACTCCTAATTTGCGAGAAACATGTGTACAGACAGCACAATAAAAGAAAATGCAGATTCCATTTGTGTATATTTTTAGGGATACATGGTAAGAAATGCCAAAGGTGAAGAACCCTACTGGACTATTCTAGATAAATAGGACAGTTCAGAAATAAAGAGTGCCAATTTGGCCAAGTAACTACAAGACATATTTTTTCTCAACACATTTAACATAAATGGATTGCAACAATACTAAAAAGAAATACAAAATGGTGAAATTCATATTAATGTTGCCTTGGGGTCTCATAACTACCAAATACCGAAATCATTTTATCCTGTTCCACGTGAGAAAGGTATACCCACCCACCTGCCACTAATAAAAGTATATGCATTTCTCGAGCCATCTTGAGTAGGCAATTTCCCCAAAATGATCCTGTGTATGCATATATGGTACATATCAGTGTTAATGTGATGAAGGGAACCACCGTAAAAAATAAAGTGGTGTACATGCAGTACAAATAACAGACAACACGCACTCCTGAAACCAGGATAACTGTATTTTCCAATTTCACCAATATGGTGGACATAATACTGTTATGCAAACATACGTGTAGATGGTCAATTGCTTACAGAACTCCATCCACTCCCACAAAAGAAAACCCAAACCAGCACAACATGTGCTTGTGTACACCACACATGGAAGCATACGAAACACTAGTAGATGCACATATGTCCTTCCCCCACCGGCACTGGCAACAGAAACACACATAACTATGCACAGGCACACAAATCATGTAATGTTCATTATTGTAACTTGATAGACATATGGAAGGCTTGCATATGGTCCCTACATTTGATTTAACCACTTATATCTCTGAAGGAGAACATCCTGCTGTTTGGTTGAACTTTTTTAGAATATAAAAGAACAAAGATAAAAGGGTGAAATCATGGCGTTAACCAATGAGCATGGAACATTATCATGAAAAGCAAATTAAGTGGAAGAGAATCCGTATCCAACTATCACCTCTGATCTGCTTCAACAACTGCTGAAGAACCAACATACTTGACTTTATCTCCTGAAAAGAATTATTAGGAAGGAACAAATTCAGCTTAAACTTCTGCATCAAAACATCAGAGTTAGTACAACATAGCATATATATTTCTAATTTGGCTTCAGAGTGTTTCCTTTACTGAAGTACATTGAACTCCAGAGTTAGTGCAGCTACATGCACAATGGAGCAAATAAAGATGTCCAACTCAAATTTGTTATCAGCCCATCATGGAGCAGTATAGCCTAAAAGAGGCTGCAGCTTCCTTTTATATATACATAAATATGGCCAATCCTGAGATCATGTTAACACACAGAAATATCTGTCAGCAGAGTGCAGCTGAGGCCTGGGACTCGGTGACTTGATAAAGTTAACAAGCCTTCCACCTAAAAGTCCTAAACTAACTCGATAGAACTGCAGAAATCATAAGAACCATGGGCATTAAGAGAGTTCACAAGATGTTTAGTCATAGATCATCAGATCATAAGATAGTATGCATGTTCCTAAGTAATCCGCTGGTTTGGCCTTATCAGATAGTTCGGGGAAATGTTCTAATTTTATTTAGTGTCAGAATAACACAGATAAAAGATACCATGCATATTTACATGTAACTCCCAAATTTAGAAAACATTTCTATGGTCCCAGAAGATAGTTCCGAGTTAAAATTTAAGTTTGATTTAGTGTAAGCAAACCAGAAAAAGATCATGGTAAAATGAAATATCACATTACCCCTTTGGAAAGGTCTTTTCTCTTCTGATGATGACTTGGCAGTTTCAGAGGATTCTGACGACGCACCTTCTTCTTCACCAACAACTCTCTACAAGCACAAGCAAATGAAAAACATTATGAAGTACAACACATGTAAAATAACAAAACAACATTGAGGGAACACGGTAGAGAGTACAACTACTTGCTTATCACAGTTTGATGTAAAGCGAAGGAAGATAGCAAATTCAGGTTGATGAAAGTTCTAAGTACCAATCCAAAATTAACAGAAGTTCTTTGAAATATTCATGAAGCATGAAGTTCTATTGACGACCAATATATTTCCACAAGACTAACTATTGTCAGATGTTCTCTTTTTTGCTGACATTAAAACGAACAAGATACAGAGTGTACAATATTATTCTCTTTGAACAAAGAATCATGAAAGCTAAATGGAAGCAAACATTTGTTTCTTGGTTGCAATCAAACATCTCAATATAACATATCACCTTGGCAAATTCCTCAAGAGTACATGGGACCAACTTCTTGAGGTCATCCACAGACTTTTTAAGTTCTTCCACGGATTTTATAGCATCCTCGTCATCACTTTCACCCGATTTAGCTTCATTGCTACTTGTCCAATCTTCATCGCCTTCATCTTCCATCTCAGACTCTGAACCTTCGTCCTCTGACTCGCCATGCTCATCTTCTTCCTCGCTTTCTGAATAATCTTCCCCAAAATCCTAACAAGTTAGGATTTATTAGGTTTGCATCTACCGATTTACATTTTGTATGTAGCGGGTTCAGTATCTTACATATGGAGCTAGAACACTGCTGTCCAGGACCAGTAGTGGCACCTGCAACTCATGCGCAAGAGCTCTTACCAATCTCTCTCTGTAGAGCTCAGTTCCTACATAGAACGAATCTCAGAATCAAAGTGTTTACATCCCTAAGCATCTTAACCTTTACCGGTTAATACCTGGCAAGCTCTGGAGCAGTATCCTCCCTCCAGAGGAGGGTAGTCGAGAGCCATACTCAGACGTGATGCCCTTGTGCCGCAGGTGGGATGACGTGCACTCTCTAAGTAGCTGCTTTGCATTCTTACTTGCAATCCCAAGCATAAAAAACACATCAATCTTTAGCACACTGATGTTACCATCATTCAAACAAAACATCGAACACATGGTGTCCATATCTCACTTGACGTAGTAGGGGAAATTCTGCCACGTGAGATTTCCCTTCTCCCACGGCACAACGCGGCGCAGAAACTCGATGCGGAACCTCTCCCGCCTTGTGAGGAACGGCGACTCCCGCTTCTTACAGTCGCTGAGGAATCTCTCGCCGCTCAGCCACTCCTGCTGGTCCCTCTCCCCGAGGCGCGCGTGCTCCTGCTCGATGCACCGGCCGCTGCTCCCAGCCGCCGCCTCCGCTGCCCCGCCGCCCCTCGCCTCCGCGCTGCCTACGCCGCCCTTGGAGCCGTAGAAGCGGCACAGCCGCCGCCCCGCATCGCACGGCCTCGGCGCCCCAACCGCGCTGAACCTCCGGACGAAGCAGCCGCCGCCACTCGTGGAGATTCCTAGAGAGCTGCACTTACACCAGAGAGGCGGATGCTGGAGGAGGCAACGCAACCGCATCGCATGGTGCATCTCGGGTAGCTTCCGGAGCAAATGGGGGGAGGAATTGGCGGTCTAGGGAACGTATGGCCGCGGGGTTGGGCGTGTGGCGAGGAGGAGCGGATGGTGCTATGGGAAGATTGGTAATCAGGCCTGTGTGTGGGTGTGGGTGGCGGAGACGGTGGCGCCCGCCGGCCGCGACGGAGGGGAGGGAGACGGAGATGCCACGGCAAGCGGCTCGGCCAATCCGCTTCTCACGCCTTACCGCTCTTGCTTGTGAAGTTGGGAGCTTCTGGTGTTTTGGGCCTTTGGGCTGGGCTACATTCGTAATGGTCTTATGGGTAACACAGCTGAACCCTGATTTCTTTGCTCTTGTTGGCTTCGTGGGAATGATCCGTGTTTGTTTCCTTCGGGCCACGTTTCTCGTATTTGCTACTTGGTCGGTTGGATGCTGTACGAGGCCAAATCTGGTTTGGAACCAATTTGGCATTTTATTTGGTAACACACATCTATTTTTTCTGTAACTTGCCAACAAATCTGATTATAGCTCGTTTAATACAAAAATATACATGTTTGGTTGCACTTATAGTAGTGTTGTGGTCACTCCTTCTCATAGGTGGTGATGTTACTACGCTAGAGCAAAACAGCAGCAAACTGAACTAGCAAAACCCTAACTACAAGCAAATATCAGATACTTTTCGCTTAAATCCACCGGGTATCGGAAGTATTTTTGTAGTGTTAATTTATAATAGTTTTATATCATGCTATAGTTGTATCAAGCGGAAATATTGATACATGTGTGATATATAAACAAATCAGAGTCCTTAGTAGCATCTATTTAACTAGTTCACTGGACAGCTGATGATCAAGATTTCCTGATCATGGTGCATTTATGCTGATAATGAAGTCATATCATCTAGAAATGGTGTGATGGACATTACCACCGATAATTATTGAAACACAATCATGTCACAAAGTTCACAGTTGTAATTGTCAAAACGAAGTGTCCTAATTCTTAGTCCGTGAGATCATATTTAATCACTGTCATCCGAGGTTGCTTTAACTGCATCAACCATCATGACCATAATTAGGTGACTATAAAGGTGTATGTTAGGTATTCTAGAGGGACAGATTGAGACGTATGTATCGAGATCGAGATTTGTTCTCTATGTGACGGGAAGATACACTGTATCTACTCGGTGAATTATATCCATAAGTTGCGCAGTGTATGACTAGGTCATGGGGATGGAATATCACGAGAACGAATAAAGCGGTACTTGTTGGAAACGAGATTGAACAAGGCATCGTGATACTGATGATCAGATCTCGGACAAGTCAGGTATCGAAGTAACAAGAGAATTGGATTCAACGTTTATGGTTCAACACAACGTTGTTTTGTGGAATGCACGGGGGTCATTATGGGCATCCCAGTCCCTTTATTGATCGTTGATCCGAGATCGTCTCGAGCATGGCTGTGCCATTTCTGAACCGTATGATAACACACTTAAGGGCATTACGATGTCTGGAGATTGTTATGGATTAGATGAAATCTTAGAAGAAAGAGAAGCGAGAAATCAGAAGTGTCTCGTGAGAAAACCGGAATCGTTCTAAAGAGGATCCAAAGTTGTTCGGAAGAAGGAAAGGATTTAAAGGTGTTTCGGATAAATAGCAATTTATAATATGCATTTATGTATGTTAATTGTAAATTAATATATATTAAATAAGTATTTTAAATTAATATTAAGGCGCAACTTCCTCTATTGGACCGAATCCTAGGAAGGAAACAACCCAGAGGGAAACCACCACGGAGGGAAGCCAACAGCCGCAGCACTTCAGGGCCTCACCGGCCAGCTCGCCCACGCGAGCTAGTGCTGGCGCTGCAACATGCGAAGGCGGGCCGCTCCAAGCGGACGGTCACCAGCCAGGGGGTGCACGCGCAATAGCTAGCAGCCGCTAGCGAGGGATTGTTGGTTTGCGATACCAAACTTTTCGGACGAGTGCATCCCGGTACCCGAGTTGTCATCAATCTCGTGGAGGGACCGTAGTAGAATCGTTAATTGTCCAAAAGGGCCAAATGGGGGTGAATACAAATCTAACAGCCAAACAGTCGTTTGAACCACACGAAAAACGGTTGAACTCAAATACCACGGTTAGGTAAACTCTTCTTGGTCCGCCCTGTCAGTATTACCCGTTATCTTTTGCGGTCGTGGACTAGTTTACCCCTGCGTGGACGAGATCCCTGAGTGGACCAGATCTATTTCTTTGCTCTGCTCTGCTCTTCTCCCCTGCTCCCCTGCTCAGCTTCGGCTGCTCGTCTCAGATCGGAGCTCGCACTTGCTCTAATTTGCGTCATTATCATGTCCGGTCAACCTCCCACGCCTCTAATCGAAGCTCGCAGCCGTCGTATCGTCCGCTGTATCGGAGCTTCGCGTCCCCGGACTAATATCTCGCCTCTGGCTAGTCCTTCTCGCACGGCGGAGCGCGTCCCTTAGGGTGATCCTGGCCGGCGACTGGTCTGGGGCAGTTGCGTGCTGCCGCGCACCCCAGGCATGGTAGCCCTGGCACAGCAGTTGGACGACCACGCTCTCATGGCCACCGTACTGGGCGTCCGTCCTGCCATGTCGTCGGAAGAGTTGCTATCGGCTTTCAGGTCTCGTTTTGGGATCAGAGGAAATGAGGTCAAGATTAAGGTATGCGCGCCGCCATTCGAATTTTTCGTCTGGTTCGAGCACACTCAGACACCGAGCGTGTTCTGTATTTTTCCCATTCTTTTGAGTGTTGCGGGGAGAAAATGAGTTTCATGCGTTGACATCGCGCCTATGGGTGGGACGGTCGCTTGGGGCATCTTCGTTTCTTCTCCAAACTCGGCTTTGACGGCCTCCCATTGGATGCTTGAGAGTCGAAGGCCCTCAAGAAGGTTGTCAATAGCCTTGGCGGCGAGCTGGTGGAAATTGTGCCACCGAGCGACAGATGGGTCATCGAGGTAAAGACATGGCTAAAAGATCCTGATGTCATTCCTAAGATGTACGAGATACAGATTCCAAGCAGTGAAGGGCGACAGCTTTGCTGGAAGCACCTGGTCATCATCCACCTGGAGGAGGTTCTGGAATTGGTACATGGCATTCAGGGCCCCGAAGAGGATGTCAGAAAGTGTCCTCGTCGCCTATAGTGTTGGCCTGGAAGGATCGATGGCACAGGACCACCACCGTTTCGCGACGGCGCACACAGTTTCGGTGGGGGAACTGAGCTTGGACAAGCTGGTGGTTCTGACTTCCCTCGAGTGAAGACATATCTCTAGTGAATTGTCGTGGTATGTGTGGCTAATGAATTTGTAGTATGGAGAGCGTAGCAGAAAGTTAGCATCGACTAAAAATGTGTAATAGTTTGAATCGATGTAGTACGTGTGGGTAATGAATTTGAAATAGTATGTGTGTATAATAGTTTGAATCGATATGGTATGTGTGGGTAATGAAATTGATGTAGTGTGTGTGTAATAGTTTGAATCGATGTAGTTGAACACCGTGCTTTATAATTTCTGTGAATAACCAAGGACAACCTCATGAAAAGAGGATGGTCTAGCAATGAGCAATGTCAATTCTGTGGATGCCAGGAAAATATAGTCCATCTCCTCTTCAAATACAAGGTAGCTAGATTTGTAACACGTTGAACTGCAGGACCATTTTGCAGACAACACAAGACAATGGAAAAATAGTTTATAGCACAGACAGCAGACGCAAAATCTATAGTCTGGGATAAAAAATGCTAGTTAACTGGATTTAACCACGACTAGTAATTGAAGGAAATAGATACTTGATAGTATTTGCTTACAACAGTAGTACTTCCATACAAAAGGGTCTTATACCTGCACAAAAGTGGGCTAAACTTCCTACTAGTTTATAGAACAATTTGTCAGCATTTCATCTATAAAAGTCATTCTTCAGTTTGAAGTTAACTATTCTACACTGAAAAAACTACAGATCTCCACCAGAAAAGTTGGCTGGCCAATTGCCTTGAGAGGACGTAAGTTCTTTGATCATTTAACCCCAAACTGATCTATTGCCTTCTCGCCAAACTACAAGAAATCTGCATCATTCATGCACGACCGCTTTGCGTGCGCAAGTGCCGGTTCAGTAGGAATATCCGCGCCGCCATAACGATTTCTTCAAAACTGAAATTCGGCATCTTGTTTTTAGGATCGTAGGTCCGTGTGAACTGGAACCTGAATTCCGGCGCTGAGCTGATGCCCGCCGCCGGCTCTGGCTGTTGAATAATCCAACATGCTGAGTGTAGACGCTTGGTTGCCGCCGCGGTACGGCCTTCGACGGTGCGTTGGATAGAGCGTCTTTATCGCAGACGGCGTGTTCCCAGCCTCCCCCACTGTGGTAAGGTAGCCCGCGCCGAAGCATGGACACGAGAGTTCCTAGACGTTGGTGTTGTCCTGTTCAAGGGTGTGTACCCTCGGTGACATACTCTCATGAATGATTTGATACGTACCTTGTTCCCACTACCTAGAGCATGATGTAATGCCGCCGCGTGATTTCTCCACATCACTCTCTTGGCCCTGCTTGCCCCATCCGGCGCCGCCGTCGCGGCCGATTCGGCACATTCGGCGAAATCATCCGCTTGGCAGGGTAATGGGAGACCGGCCTTGAAGTAGAGCTTCATGGCCAGCCTTAGAGGGGCTAAATACCCCAGTTTCGGCGACTGTCGCGGCGGCGGCGGCTGCTTAGGTGGGGCCATGTTACCCTAGGTGGTCCAACGTGGAAGAGTTGTGCAAGGTGAACTGTGGTTTGTCGGAGAAGGGGAGTGACAGACTGACAATAGGTTTGGACTATGGGCACGGGTGGAAATAACCATCTCCCATTTCATTAGAGGGTAATAATTCGACACTCGTTGCATTAACCGCTCAATCTTTATTTCCCTTCTCAGCATAAGAGTGCGAACGTATTAAAAAGATCGGTCGTGGCTATCCACCTCATCGGGCAATGTACCAGGACAGGTAGGAGACCGGGTTTCATTTTAGAAATGTTGATGACTGTGCCCTTATGTTTATACGATATTATTTATATGCCACTATGTACCGTCGAATTGTAGCAACACCATCAGAAACAGGGAATGACGACGTGGCGTGTTTTCTTTTTTTAAAGGGCATCAGAAATAGGGGATGACGGCGTGGCATGTTTTCTGACTGGAGGGCCCGCCTCCTCCACCTTCGACGGCGCGCATCCCAGGTTCGAGGGCTGGTGCCGCCCACCAACACATTATTGTGCAATTTTCCATGTTTTGTCGCAACCAGGTCTGCTTCGCTCCTCTGCTCCTGCCGCCGCCACTCCGTTCAGTCATGCACTGCTCTCTTCGTCACCTTGGGCCATTGTCCTCCCGCCCTCCCCTCCCTGCCATCCCCTCACATCCCCTCCTTGCCCTGTCTCCTTGCCACCGTCCATCTCCCAAGCGCGTCTAGAAACGAAAACCGAGAGTTGGCCGTTGGGTTAGGCAGCCAACGATGTTGGTGATCCGAATCCTGCTCGGAGATGGATCCTGCGAGGCTTGAGAACACAGAGATGGGTCATGCACGTCTGGAGAGCACAGAATCTCATTCAAGTCTATAGAGTACATAGGAGAACAAAATAGGGGAAGAGGAAGCGGGGTGCAGAGCTTTGGAGGTATGGAGCCCGGAGAAGGTGTCGTGCGTCCACATTGAAGGGTAAGAACTATGATTCCTTTTCTGCATACCCCAATTAGTGTTTCTAGTCCCGTGGTGATGGAAATGATATGTGTTGGTAACCGCAGGACGTCTGTACAGCTTGTCCTTGAGCATGATGATTTGTCAAGCGAGCATGAAGACACTGAGATGTGTGGCGGTGCGTATGATGATGAGAAAGCATATCCAGACGTGGTTGCTGATCCTGATAGGATGGAGAGTAGGGAATATTTGGTTAATTCGAACTTTGAGCCTGACTATGGGACTGATGAGGAAGAGGAATGTGAAGATGTGGAAATGGGATGTAGATACGACGACAAAGACGAGGACAGGCCAGTGATACACTTTGACAGGGACAATCCTACAATTGATGAGGGGACTGTCTTTGAGAATGTGGAGGACTGCAGATATGCAGTTGCAACCTATGCAATCAGAGTTGGGTTCGAATTTATCATTGAAAAGAGCGACCAAAAGAGATTTAGGGTGCATTATAGGGAAAGTAATATGTGTAAATGGAGATTACATGCATCTCCAATGCGGGGTGGACACCCATTTCAGGTTGCAATAGCTACATTTAGTTTTAGTCTTGCTCATATTTATTCTGCTGATAATTAGCTCTGAATTATTTAGATTCTTATTGAATGCAGATCAAAGTAAACATGAAGAAACACAACTGCCCCAATAATTCTTTAAGTGATAAAATTAGACCGGCGACTACCAAGTGGATTGCTGCACCTGTACTTGACTAGGTGAGGCAGGATCATAACATTGGACCTACTGAACTCAGAGCAAAGATTAGCAAAAAGTTTAACGTTCTGATTCCTTACCACGGAGTCTTTGATGGGAAGGAGATGGCTCTAGACTTCATTTAAGGCAAGTGGAATGACAGTTTTTACATGTTGTATAGTTTCAAAGCTCAAGTATAGAAAACATCACCTGGTAGTGTTGTTGACATCGATTACGAGGTTGTGAAAGGAAGAGAAAAGGTCTTGAGGGGGGTCAGGTATAAGCAGGCAGATAAGAAATGCTTCAGGAGATGTTTTGTCTACCTGAAGGCATGCTGGAAGGGGTTCCTAGACGGCTGTAGGCCATACTTGGCAATAGGCGCAACTTATTTAACAGGGAAGTTTAGGGGACATGTTGCTTCTACTTGTGCTTTGGACGCGCATAATTGGCTTCTACCCATAGCTTATGTTGTTCTTGAGGGTGAATCAAATGAAAGCTGGACATGGTTCATGCAGAGACTACAGGCAGTAATTGGTCACCCTGAAGGCTTGGTGATACACACTGGTGCATGCAAGGGTCTTGAGAATGCTATTGATGCTGTGTTTCCTAGGGTTGAGCATAGGGAATGCATGCGGCACCTCACTACTAACTTCATGAAGAAGTTCAAAGGAAAGATCTTTGAAGAGGACTTGTGGCGATTAGCATACACATACACCCCAAGGACGCCTGCTACTTACTTGCAGAACATGTATGTAGTGCCAAAGGTGAAAAAAATACCTTGAAGAACATCTCACCAAGCTATGGGCCAGAAGCAAGTTTGGTGAGTTAAGCAAGGTGGATTTTGTTTGCAATAATTTGGCAGAGAGTTTCAATGATAAGATTTCGGGCATGAAGACACTTGGAATTGTTATTTTGTTGGATGCAATAAGACAGTGCATAATGGTGAAGATAGATTTAAGGCAAAGAATTTGTGCAAGAAATTTTTTAGGCCATAAAATAGTTCCAAAGGTGGTTATGTTACTGAATGCAAGAACCAGGGCAATGAGAACGATAAAGATGAGGATGGTCAGAAGTTCCAGAATATTGGCTGAGGTTTATGCAGAATACAAGCGTGGAAGTGAACGGAGGTACACTGTAGGCATTGGAAACAAGACTTGTTCATGCATGTAGTGGCAGATTACTGGTCTACCATGTCACCATGCAATTTACTTCACCTTAAAGCTTAGAGGTAGCGGAGCTGAAATATAGAACTATGTCGACAACTATTTCTCCGTGGACAAGTTTGCTGCAACTTATACAGAAAACGTACCACCTATGGCTGATGAAAATGATTGGGAGGTTGTCGATTCAGGGTTCAAACTTCAACCACCAGTTCTTAGGAGGCCACCTGGGAGGCCTAGAAAGCTAAGGATCGAAGCGTCCACCGATAAAGGTTCAAGGCTGGGAGCTAGGAAAAGGAAATGCAAACATTGTGGCAGATTTGGCCATATCAAGAGGTTGTGCAAAAACCCAATTACACATGATCTTGTCACCCCGGTGGCAGAAAATGAGGCTTCTCAGCCAGAACTGGAGGAAGAGCAGCGCGAAGACGAAGAACTTGAGGAAGTGCACCAGGTGGAGGAAAACGGTGATGAGCACTCAGAGGAAAACGTACGCAAGCAGCCAATTTATGAAGAAGTGGATGTGCCGGCGAGAAAAGGGTGTGAAAAGAAACAAAATGGTAAGAGAAACAGGGAGGAAAGGGCAAATAATGGAGGTGTATTAGAATATGAAGAAGTTGCAGGGGTGATTGAGGATGTTCTTGAGGATCTTTCGGCTAACTGCAGTAGAAATAATAATCCCTGCCAATTTCATCTTTGTACGATTCTCCAGATGAAAGGAAAGCTTAAAAATTGTTTTATTTGTCATTTTATCATCTTTTTATCCTCATCAACTGTTGCTTAATGCAGCGTGGGCTAGCAGACTAATAAGAGGAGCAGAAAGATGCGGGCACAGTAACATCGTATGTTGAACTATATCATTAAAACTAAACTAGTCGTGTCGTCTTTATTTATATCTGGCGTGTGCAACGTGTCTGTGATAGGGTCATGTGGACCAGATTATAATTTTTTAAATATTTTTGCATTAATTCTTTACCTGCGTATGGACGCAGCTACTAGTTCCCATCTCCCCTGGATTCCATTCCCCTCTGGCGCACTCCAGAATTATGGTTGTGCCATCAAGTAGCAGAGTTGGCGTATTGTCCCAATAGATGTGAACGCAATGACTCTGTTTGTTCAGAATTTGACGACTTTTGATTAGTTTGAAAGACATAGAAACCTAAAATATGGCCAATATATGCCATTAGAAACTATTCCTCAAAAAATATTATTACTTCCTCCGTCTAGAACTAAGTGACTTGAATTTGTTTAGATTCGTATGTATCTAGACATGTTTTGGGTATAGACACATTTAAATATCTAAAAAAACTAAGTCAATTATATCTGGACAGGAGTAGTACACTATTACAACACGTTCGACCCCTTCTCCTCTGGCGCACTCCAAATTATGGCTGTGCCGTCAAGTGCTGGGAGCAGAGTCAGCGTATTGTCCCATCCGATATGTCAGAAACACGCGAACTTTATTTTCAGGATCGTACGAGTTTCAAAGACAAAGACAACTAAAACATGGCCAACATATATATATTATGACGATAATCGATTGTGACTCAAGTGACCGAGATCCAAAGAGGGCATTAAAATACCGTACATAGATTTAATTTATGCTTAAGTGGCCCTAATCGACTATGACGCTCCCGTAGTCTCCATCATCGACGACGTTGTCCGCGTCGCCGTCAGCCTCCTCCGCGTCGGAATCGATGCCGATTTTCCCGGCAGCGTTCCTCCTCCTCATGGATTCTTCACGGCACGCCGCATCTATAATGGTGGAGATCGTAAGCCCAGGCACTGCCCAGAAGCGCTGCCTCCCTTCGGGGTTGCGAAGATCCAGGTCGATCTCCCGCTGGTGGGTTCCGCACAGCTCAATCAACACAACCCGCTCCTTCTTGAGCAGTTTTCGCTAGTACGCGCTCGTGCGCGAGTACCGTGTCATTGCCCTCTTCCACTCCGGCAGTTGGCGGAGGCGCTCCTTGATCTGCCTCGCCAATGCATTGTCGCGCAAGAGCGACGCGACAGGAACCCCGGCGTAGCTGAGCTCGAAGCCGGCCGGAAGCCTCGTGAACGGCGGCACAAGTATGTCGTAGTGGGCGAACATCTGAGCCTCGTGCAAGCTGAGTTTGGGCCTCACCCTCTCCATGGCGATAAGGGACACGATTTGAGCTTTGGCCCCGAGGTTAAGAGGATAAGGGCAAGGACATAGGCCCAGTCGTGGTTGCCACTGCCAATCAGTTTGCAGAACAGACTTCTCGTGAATCGCCCTCACGAAGGACATCCTTATCGTCCATGCACCTTGATCCAACGACGCCTAACAATCGGGGATCGGGTCTTCTAGAAGCCAGGAGCGGTTGCTGGTTAGCTTTGCGTCCCAATTGTTTGTGGCCAACGGCTGTCGTTGAAAATAATACACATTTCAATGACAATGGTGGATCCATATGTGATTTGTGAAAAGAACAGACATGCAATGAACTCTGGTGGATCCATATGCAATGACACTAGTGGATCCATATATGGTATGTGAAAAGAACGCAGATTTCAATGACACTGGTGGATCTATATGTTGGGCCACGTAGAGATAAACAAAACATTTTCCCTACGCGGTGATCCCAAGATCCAGCTCAGGTAGAAGGCCATGAGGATTACCACTAGACGCGCAGTTGCGGAATTGATGAAGCACGTCACTTAATGCAGTGCAGTCCTCGCGATCCGTTCCGGTTCCACGATCCACGATCCATTCCTTCTTCACGATCGTTGAAGTGCTGAACGTACAGCACCTCCGCCGGTATCCACACGTACGAGGAGGAGCGCCGACGATGGACTGCTAGGTCCGGTACGGCGGCGACATGACAGACTGGGGCTAGGGTTTTCAACACATGGAGTGACCTAACCTTTTGCTCTAAGCACCTGTGCCCCATCTTATATAGGGAATGAAAGTGGGCTCCACTCACTTGTGGCCCATTCACTAAAAAGGCCTATATTGGCCACTGCAAGTCTCACTTGCTGACTAAGTCCATGTCTCTATTTGGGTCCAACCCAAATAGGTTTCCTGTTTGGGTCTAACCCAAACTTGCTCCCGCTCTTAAGTGTGTGACCCGACAGGCTCATGGTAACCCGGACACGATTCTGAGTCTCACTCGTGATCGATAAGTTGGTAACGGCTCCTAGCAGAACGTGCCAACTCCCAAGTACCAATAAGTCATGACAACATACCTTTCCAATGCGACTTTCGTCTGAGTCCCTTTTGCCTCACGATATACCTTGTCGGACTATAGGCGAATGATCGTCATCCCTTAAATAGTCCGACTCTCTTTCTCAATCCGAGATAAGTGATTCATCCGACTAAATCTTAGTCGGCTGCCTCGGTTAACACTAAACTGTGACGCGCATGGCCATGCTTTCCGAATCATATCTTCCGAGAGGGCCCAGAGAATATCTCTCTAGATGGAGGGGCAAAATCTCGTCTTGGTTATTCACATCACACAGCTTGATTCTCGGGGTCGACCCGAACTCCTCCTTTATAACTGCCCAGTGATGGAACAACATTTGACAGAACCTAAGTCGGAGATCCTCAACTCGGATTGTGCAATAACCTCAGGTCTAAGGATTACATTGATTGAGACATGCAAATGACGATTTGTTTGTTGCATCTCAATATGGGTCAGTCCGACTCGCTAAACTCTTTAGCCGAATCCGTGTAAGTTGGAATAGCATCTCCATGCCCATGACAAGTGGAACCTGGTCATCTGCCGACTTTCACATTGGTCTAAGTTGTGTGTCCGACACAACCTTAATGACCAAGGACAAATAGTATGAACAACATAAATATGTAGTTCCACAATCAAATCACATATTCGATGATACATATCAGCAGTTCATACATGGACCGTAACCTTATGAATACACAGGAATATCATCATACATGATTGCCTCTAGGGCATATTCCCAACAGTCTCCCACTTGCACTAGAGTCAATCTTCCAACATCACATGTCCAGGCATTTGATGCCCATTGCTCTCAGGTGCGCCTCATGCTTCGGCTGTGGAAGTGGCTCTGTCAACGAATCTGCAATGTTTGCATCCGTGTGTACCTTGCATAACTTGATATCACCTTGATCCACGAACTGGCGAATAAGGTGGTACCACATGAGTATATGTTTGTTCTTCTGGTGTTGTCTAGGTTCCTTGGCTTGTGCAATAGCACCATTGTTGTCACAATACGCGTCTAACGGATTGGACGAGCCTTGAACCACACCAAGATCCATGAGGAAATTCCTCATCCAAACGGCTTCCTTTGCCGCCTCCGAGGCAGCAATATACTCAGCCTCTGTCGTAGACGCAGACACCGTTTCTTGCTTGGAACTTTTCCAGCTCACAGCCCCTCCGTTTATCACAAACACATATCCAGATTGCGAACGAGAATCATCCGAGTCAGTGAGATAACTCGCATCCGTGTAACCCTTTACACTGAGTTCACCCTCACCTCCATAAACCAAGAACATATCCTTAGTCCTTCTCAAGTACTTGATGATATTTTTAGCCACTGCCTAGTGGATCTCTCCAGGGTCAGCTTGGTATCTGCTCACAACACTCAGAGCATAGGAAACATCCGGCCTAGTACAAATCATAGCGTACATGATGGATCCGATTGTAGAAGCATACAGAATCACACTCATCTGACTTCGCTCATCAGTTGTCGAAGGACACTAAGTCTTGCTAAGTTTTAAGCCATGGGACATCGGTAAGAACCCCTTCTTAGACGATTCCATGTTGAACTTCTTCAACACTTTGTCCAAATATGTACTCTGACTCAATCCAATGAGACGCCTTGATCTATCTCTGTAGATCCGGATTCCTAGTATGTAAGTCGCCTCACCCAAGTCTTTCATCGAAAAACTCCTTTCCAATGATTCCTTGGTCTCTTGCAACATCTGGACATCATTTCCAATCAATAATATGTCATCCACATACAAGATCAGAAAGTTTACTTTGCTCCCACTAAACTTCTTGTATAAACAAGAATCATGATCGCTCTTGATGAAGCCAAACGATTTGACTACCTCATCAAAGCGAATGTTCCAACTCCGAGATGCTTGCTTCAACCCATAAATGGATTTCCGAAGCTTGCATACTTTGTCAGCATTAGCCGGATCGACAAAACCCTCGGGCTGTATCATATATACTTCCTCGGTTAAATTTCCATTAAGGAAAGCCGTCTAGACATCCATTTGCCATATCTCATAGTCGAAATAGGCTGCTATAGCTAACATGACCTGAACTGATTTAAGCATCGCTACAGGAGAGAAAGTCTCATCGTAGTCAACTCCTTGAACTTGTCGGAACCCCTTCACGACAAGTCGTGCTTTATAGATAGAAACATTTCCATCCATATCAGTTTTCTTCTTAAAGACCCATTTGCACTCAACGGGTCTTGCACCGCCTGGCAGATCAACCAAGTTCCAAACTTGATTTTCATCCATGGACTTTAATTCGGATCTCATGGCTCCAAGCCATGACTCGGAATCGAAACCCACCATCGCTTCCGAATAAGTTGTCGGCTCATCACTGTCCAACAACATCACATCACGAACACTTCGCAATCTAGCCAATCTTCGCAGTGTCGGTGTAGTTTCCAGCTCAGGTACCACGCCCGGCTCAACCACTAAGGCTTTTGCCGACTCGCTGCTAGCCGGCATCTCTCGAATTTCTTCGAGATGCACCGTACTCCCACTGACTCCCCGACTGAGAAACTCTTTCGCAAGGAAGACACCGTTTTGAGCGACAAACACTTTGCCCTCTTCTCGGTTGTAGAAGAAGTAACCCAAGGTTTCCCTCGGATATCCCACGAAAATACACTTATCCGACTTAGCTGTAAGCTTGTCCGACTGAAGTCGCTTGACAAAAGCTTCACAACCCCAAATCTTAAGAAAAGACAAACTCGGCTTCTTGCCAGTCCACATCTCAGGTCGTGTCTTATCTACCGACTTTGATGGTACTCTGTTTAGTGTGAACGCTGCAGTTTCTAGACAATAACCCCAAAATGATAAAGGCAGATCTGTCCGACTCATCATTGATCGTACCATGTCCAACAAGGTCCGATTCCTCCTTTCCGACACACCATTTCTCTGCGGCGTTCCTGGAGGAGTGAGCTGGGGAACTATTCCACAACTCTTTAGATGGTCATCAAACTCATGGCTCATGTACTCACCTCCTCGGTCCGACCGAAGAAACTTTATTTTCTTGCCAAGTTGATTTTGTACCTCATTCTGGAATTCCTTGAACTTTTCAAAGGCTTCTGACTTATGTTTCATCGAGTAGATATATCCATATCTACTCAAATCATCAGTGAAGGTAATGAAGTACTCATAACCACCTCTGGCTGTCGTGCTCATCGGGCCACATACATCACTATGTACTAGTCCCAATAAGTCGGACGCCCTTTCACAACTCTTTGCAAAAGGTGTCTTGGTCATCTTGCCAAGAAGGCAGGATTCGCATGTCTCGAACGACTCCAAGTCGAACGAAGTTAGGAGTCCATCATCATGGAGCTTCTTCATGCGTTTCCAACTTATATGACCAAGCTGACAATGCCAAAAGTAATTCATATTCAGATCATTTGGTTTTAACCTTTTCACATTTATGTTATAGACAGATTCACTATCAAGATTCAAAATAAATAACCTGTCCCGGACGGGCGCAAAGCCATGAAACATATCATTCAAATATAAAGAACAACCATTATTCTTAATATTCGACTCATAGCCCTGTCTCATCAAACATGAGGCAGAAATAATGTTTCGACTAAGCACTGGAAGATAATAACAATTATTTAGCTCAGAATCCAAAAGGTAAATGAAGTTGCATTGTGCCGACTTCCAACGCAGCGACTCTCGCTTTGTTTCCGACTCTAATGTCAACCTCGCCTCTTGCAACGCTCCTAGTTCTTACTAGTCCCTGCAACGAGTTGCAGATGTGAATGACTGATCCGGTATCATATACCCAAGAACTACCAGGTGCATCAGCAAGATAAATGTCTATAACATTGCAAACAAGCGTACCTGAGCCGGAAGTCACACCTCCACTCTTGGCTTCATCGGCCAGATACTTGCTGCAATTCCTCTTCTAGTGGCCATCCGACTTGCAGTAGAAGCAAGTGGATCCGGCTGTAGGAGATGGCTTAGTCCCTGAGGAAGCGCTTTGGACTGGGTCCTCCGCCTTACCTCCTGACTTTGCCTTCTTCTTCTTAGTCCAAGAACTCTTCTTGAACTTAGCCTTGTTTTGTACCATCAACACTTGACTGGCACCTTTCTTGAGATCCGCCTCAGCCTGCTTGAGCATCCCATGTAATTCAGTGAGCTTCTTTTCCATACCATGCATGTGGTAGTTCGATATGAACTGGCCATATGCACTAGGAAGAGACTTCAGAATTATGTCCGTAGCGAACTCTTCGCTAATGGGGTAGCCAAGCCTTTCTAGAGACTGCACGTAACCAACCATCTTGATCATATGCGGACTCAGTGGATCGCCATCCTTAAGCTTGCAGCTCAACAAAGCCTGAGAGACTTGATACCTCTCAGTCTTTGCCTGAGCCTGGAACATACTTTTGAGGCTTTCGATCATATCGTAGGCCTCAACATTCTCGAACTGCTGCTGCAAGTCCGGTTCCATGTGAGCAAGCATAAGACAGCTAATCTCCGTGGATTCATCACAAATCCGACGGTAGGCATTGGTGGCTGCGACAGTCGCATTCTCATCCGGCTCAGCTGGAAGTAGGTTGTCCAGGACACGATCCCTTTTTTCTTGTTTGAGAACAATTCCCAGATTACGATACCAGTTGGTGAAATTAGTTCCATTCAGCTTATCTTTCTCTAAGATGGTTCTCAAAGCAAAACCGGAAATCTGAGGAAGACTGCTAGGTGCCATTGATCTACAACAGAAAATATGCAAAACACTTAAGACATGTATCCATAAAGAGCAACCATATTAAACACTTTAATATTTATGCTCCCACTAGAACCAACACCCCTCCGATGGTTACTTAGTGATTCAGGACCCTGAATAAGCAAGTCGACTAGTGAGCTTTAGCATCACCGCTAGCCGTCAAGTGATCTAGGTAGACAACTCCTTGTCAATCGTATCTCATACGACTCCTGTTGGATGGGTGGCATCACATGCCCCGGCTCCCATCCGACTTTTCCCCAAGTCCCACAACCGTTGTGATAGACCTGTCTAGATTACCAAGTGCTTCCGCTGTAAGAGTCCGACTCGAACCCACCTAGTCGGAAAGAATTGATAGCACCTCAATTTTATGAGCCCACTACCAAAAATGTCTGACTTGTGATGGTGCAGCACTGGTGGGAAAACCGACTAGACCTTCTTTGAGGGATTATATTCTACCAACTATCTAATAGAGGTAAAAAATAGAGACATAACAATAACACAAAATAAAAGCAATTATAATGTGAAATGGTATGGCTCTCTTCATGGCGATCTCCATCTCCATAAAGCCTGTAATCCGACTCGTGTCAACTCTTGTCACGGGCCGTCTTACACCATGTAGCCGACTTGTACACCGACTTGCATGCCATCTGGATTCTCCAAACAGCTACACTAGCTATTAATCCAAATTACACAGAGAATCCGACACGCATGCCGTTATACAATAAGATGACAACACCTAGGCTCTAGCCGGCTGACAAAATCCGTGATACGCAGATCACGTATGGATTACACACATCACATGCACATAAGCCATACCATTCACAACATCATCCTGCAAAAACAAGTTATGCATAGATACAATATCTACCGGCGTTGTGAAACCTGCAACGACATCTAAGGCGCTACGACAGGGCGAAGCAGGCGGTCCCGCTAGCCGGATAACGGGCGGGGATCGAAGGGGCGGCGCCCCTCGCGGATGCGGGCAGCGCCCGACGATTTTTCCGAAAAACGCAGATCTCATCTGCATCCTGGACATGGATTTCATCATCGGATAAAACAATTTTACCCAAATCCGATCTGGACTCCGATTCGATCAAACTCTTTGATCTTCGATCACCGCATCCGGGTTTACATGTCACAGTCTACCCCGATGGCGGAAACCGACCGGTAGGGGTATGTCGTTCCACGACCTTAGCAGTTAGATCACAGAAACCATATCATCTATTCCCCCGAGTACAGTTGATCTAATCAACTTTATACAAAACCGATCTATCTCATAGATCGACCACCAAAACTGCAATTAGATCCAATCTAACGCCAACCGCATATCACATATGCGCGATCTCGAGCCTAAAACCAGAAGCTAGCGCTGTGATACCACTGTTGGGCCACGTAGAGATAAACAAAACATTTTCCCTACGTGGTGACCCAAGATCCAGCTCAGGTAGAAGGCCACGAGGATTACCACTAGACGCGCAGTTGCGGAATTGATGAAGCACGTCGCTTGATGCAGTGCAGTCCTCGCGATCCATTCCGGTTCCACGATCCACGATCCGTTCCTTCTTCACGATCGTCGAAGTGCTGAACGTACAGCACCTCCGCCGGTATCCACACGTACGAGGAGGAGCGCCGGCGATGGACTGCTAGGTCCGGTACGGCGGCGACAGGACGGACTGGGGCTAGGGTTTCCAACACATGGAGTGACCTAACCTTTTGCTCTAAGCACATGTGCCCCATCTTATATAGGGAGTGAAAGTGGGCTCCACTCACTTGTGGCCCATTCACTAAAAAGGCCTATATTGGCCACTGCAAGTCTCACTTGCTGACTAAGTCCATGTCTCCATTTGGGTCCAACCCAAATAGGTTTCCTGTTTGGGTCTAACCCAAACTTGCTCCCGCTCTTAAGTGTGTGACCCGACAGGCTCATGGTAACCCGGACACGATTCCGAGTCTTACTCGTGATCGATCAGTTGGTAGCGGCTCCTAGCAGAATGTGCCAACTGCCAAGTACCAATAAGTCATGACAACATACCTTTCCAATGTGACTTTTGTCTGAGGCCCTTTTGCCTCACGATATACCTTGTCGGACTATAGGCGAATGATCGTCATCCCTTAAATAGTCCGACTCTCTTTCTTGATCTGAGATAAGTGATTCATCCGACTAACTCTTAGTCGGCTGCCTCGGTTAACACTTAACCGTGACGCGCATGGCCATGCTTTCCGAATCATATCTTTCGAGAGGGCCCAGAGAATATCTCTCTAGATGGAGGGGCAAAATCCCGTCTTGGTTATTCACATCACGCAGCTTGATTCTCAGTCGACCCGAACTCCGCCTTTATAACTGCCCAGTGACGGAACAATGTTTGACAGAACCTAAGTCGGAGATCCTCAACTCGGATTGTGCAATAACCTCAGGTCTAAGGATTACATTGATTGAGACATGCAGATGATTATTTGTTCATTGCATCTCAATATGGGTCAGTCCGACTCGCTAAACTCTTTAGCCGAATCCGTGTAAGTCGGAATAGCATGTCCATGCCCATGACAAGTGGAACCTAGTCATTTGCCAATTTTCACATTGGTCTAAGTTGTGTGTCCGGCACATCCTTAATGACCAAGGACAAATAGTATGAACAACATGAATATGTAGTTCCACAATCAAATCACATATTCGATGATACATATTAGAGTTCATACATGGACCGTAACCTTATGAATACATAGGAATATCATCATACATGATTGCCTCTAGGGCATATTCCCAACACTATATGTGATTTGTGAAAAGAACATACATCCAATGACTCTAGCTGTGGTTAATGAAAAGAACACACATTTCAATGACACTGGTGGATCCATATGTGGTATGTGGAAAGAACACACATGCAATGAACTCTGGTGGATCGATATGTGGTATGTGAAAAGAACACACATGTAATGAAAATGGTGGATCCATACGTGGTCTGTAAAAAGAATAGGCATGCAATGAACTCTGGTGGATCCATATGTAGTTTGTGAAAAGAACACACATCTAGTGAACTCTGGTAGATCCATATGCATTGACAGTGGTGGATCCATATGTGGTCTATGAAAAGAACACATGTTTCAATGACACTGGTGGATCCATATGTGGTTTGTGAAAAGAACATACATGCTATGAACTCTAGTGGATCCATATGTGGTGTGTGAAAAGAACACACATGCAATTACACTGGCGGATCCATATGTGGTATGTGAAAAGAACACACATGCGATGACACTGGTGGATCCATGTGGTTTGTGAAAAGAACACACATGCTATGACACTGGTGGATCCATATGTGGTCTGTGAAAAGAACATATGAAATGACTCTAGATGTGGTTAATGAAAGAATACACATTTCAATGACAATGGTGGTTCCATATGTGGTTTGTCAAAAGAACAGACATGCAATGACTTTAGGTGTGGTTAATGAAAAGAACACACATGCAATGACACTAGTGGATCCATATGTGGATTGTGAAAAGAACACACATTCCAATGACACTGGTGGATCCGTATGTCGTTTTTGAAAAGAACATACATCCAGTGACTCTAGCTATGGTTAATGAAAACAACACACATGCAATGACACTGGTGGATCCATATGTGGATTGTGAAAAGAACACACATGCAATGACTCTAGCTGTTGTTAATGAAAAGAACACACATTCAATGACACTTGTGGATCCATATGTGGTATGTGAAAAGAACACACATGCAATGAAACCGGTGGATCCATATGTGGTTTGTGAAAAAAACATACATACAGTGACTCTAGCTGTTGTTAATGAGAAGAACACACATACAATGACACTGGTGGATCCATATGGTTTGTGAAAATAACACACATTCAATGACTCTAGATGTGGTTAATGAAAAGAACAAACATGCAATGAACTCTGGTGGATCCATATGTGGTATGTGAAAAGAACACACATGAAAATGACACTGGTGGATCCATATGTGGTTTGTGAAAAGAACATACATACAGTGACTCTAGCTATGGTTAATGAAAAGAACACACATGCAATGACACTAGTTGATCCATATGTGGTTAATGAAAAGAACACACGTGCAATGACACTGGTGGATCCATATGTGGTCTGTGAAAAGAACACACATGTAATGAAAATGGTGGATCCATATGTGGTTTGTGAATTGAACACACATGCAATGAACTCTAGTGGATCCATATGTGGTTTGTGAAAACAACATACATCCAGTGAACTCTGGTGGATCCATATGTGGTCTGTGAAAAGAACACACATTTCAATGACACTGGTGGATCCATATGTGGTCTGTGAAAAGAACACACATGCAATGAAAATGGTGGATCCATATGTGGTCTGTGAAAAGAACAGGCATGCAATGAACTCTGGTGGATCCATATGTGGTCTATGAAAAGAACAAACATGCAATGAACTCTGGTGGACCCATATGCATTGACAGTGGTGGATCAATATGTGGTCTATGAAAAGAACACACACTTCAATGGCACTGGTGGATCCATATGTGGTTTGTGAAAAGAACAGACATACAATGAACTCTAGTGGATCCATATGTGGTATGTGAAAAGAACACACATGAAAATGACACGAGTGGATCCATATGTGGTTTGTGAAAAGAACATACATAAAATGGCTCTAGCTGTGGTTAATGAAGAGAACACACATGCAATGACACTAGTGGATCCATATGTGGTTAATGAAAAGAACACACATGCAATGACACTGGTGGATCCATATGTGGTCTATGAAAAGAACACACATGCAATGAAAAATGTGGATGCATATGTGGTTTGTGAAGAGAATAGACATGCAATGAACTCTGGTGGATCCATATGTGGTTTGTGAAAAGAACATACAACCAGTGAACTCTGGTGGATCCATATGCAATGACATTGATGGATCCATATGTGGTATGTGAAAAGAACACACATTTCAATGACACTGCTGGATCCATATGTGGTTTGTGAAAAGAACAGACATGCAATGAACTCTAGTGGACCCATATGTGGTGTGTGAAAAGAACACACATGCAATGACACTGGTGCATCCATATGAGGTCTATGAAAAGAACACACATGTGATGACACTGGTGCATCCATGTGGTTTGTGAAAAGAACACACATGTAATGACCCTGGTGGTTCCATATGTGGTTTGTGAAAAGAACATACATGAAATGACTCTAGATGTGGTTAATGAAAGAATACACATTTCAATGACAATGGTGGTTCCATATGTGGTTTGTGAAAAGAACACTTTAGTTGTGGTTAATGAAAAGAACACACATGCAATGACACTAGTGGATCCATATGTGGATTGTGAAAAGAATACACATTTCAATGACATTGGTGGAACCGTATGTGGATTGTGAAAATAACACACATGCAATGACTCTAGCTGTGGTTAATGAAAAGAACACACATGCAATGACACTGCTGGATCCATATGTGGATTGTGAAAATAACACACATGCAATGACTCTAGCTGTTGTTAATGAAAAGAACACACATGCAATGACACTGGTGGATCCATATGTGGTATGTGAAAAGAACACACATGCAATGGAACTAGTGGATCCATATGTGGTTTGTGAAAAGAACATACATCCAATGACTCTAGTTGTGGTTAATGAGAAGAACACACATGCAATGACACTGGTGGATCCATGTGGTTTGTGAAAAATAACACACATGCAATGACACTGGTGGATCCATGTGGTTTGTGAAAATAACACACATGCAATGAATCTAGATGTGGTTAATGAAAAGAACAGACATGCAATGAACTCTGGTGGTTCCATATTTGGTATGTGAAAAGAACACAAATGAAAATAACACTGGTGGATCCATATGTGGTTTGTGAAAAGAACATACATACAGTGACTCTAGCTGTGGTTAATGAAAAGAACTGACATGCAATGACACTGGTGGATCCATATGTGGTTAATGAAAAGAGAAGACATGCAATCACACGGGTGGATCCATATGTGGTCTGTGAAAAGAACACACATGCAATGAAAATGGTGGATCCATATGTGGTTTGTGAAGAGAACACACATGCAATGAACTCTGGTGGATCCATATGTGGTTTGTGAAAAGAACATACTGAAATGGATCGTATGGGCACCTAGAGGGGGGTGAATAGGTGCTACACCAATTTTTAATTCTTTTTCAACTTTAGGCTTAGCACAAAGGTAAATTCTCTAGATAAACTAATGTGTGGAATTTCCCTATATGCAAACCTATCTACTAGCGAGTAAAGAGCGAGTGGAAGAGGAACGAGTGAACCAAAGTGAAGCACGCGGAGACACATGATTTGTTTGACCGCAGTTCCTTCCTTGTTAAGGGAAGTACGTCTGTGTTGGAAGGGTGGGCGGTACTAAGACCACCATGCCACAAAAGGCCTCACCCTGTTCTCCGATGGATCTCGCCACAACAGGCCTGATCCACCTTCCACTATAGGTACCCTTCGAGGCGGGCACCGGCGCCTTTACACAACTAGCGAGGCAACAACTCCACAACAACTTGGAGGCTCCCGAAATGACAACAAGCTGCCACAAGAACAAAGTTGTCAAATACAATAACAAGATTTAGGTATTAACAAGAATACTAGATCACGGATGTCTCCAAGTGAATCGAGAGGAGTTGAAGCGCTTGATTCTTGATGTTGATGATGAACTTCTCCTCCTTCAATTCCACCAAAGATCAAGACCTTCGGGTGGTTGAAGTGGGAGATCGAGATTTAGAGCTCTTGCACAAGGTCTGGTCAAATTCGAGTGAATCAAGAGATCTGGACGTTGGGGAAGAAGGGGTACTTATACCCCCTTCCAAAAACCAGCCGTTGCACACTTTGGGGGCCGGATTATCCGGGCCAAGTGGGGGCCGGATTATCCGGTCTGGGGAAACTCCGCCCCACACTCGGAATCTCCGGCAGAAAATCAGCCCCCTCACAGTGAGACGCGCTGAGCTTGCCCTTGATCATCTTATGGGGGCCGGATTATCTGGTCCTATGCGAAGGCTGGATTATCCGGCCTAGGGAAGAAAAACCGCCCCAGTTCGGATTTTCCGGGAGAAAATCCGACCGGATACCGAGCGACGTGCCTTGGCTCCTTTTGCAGGAAAACTGGGGGCCGGATTATCCGGTCCTTGCGAAACCCGAATTATCCGGCCTGGGGAGGAAAAAACCGCCCCAGTTCGGATTTTCCGGGAGAAAATCCGACTGGACACTGAGCGACGCGCCTTGGCTTGCTTGAGAGATGAGGTAGGCCAGATTATCCGGCCCTTGGAGGGGCGGATTATCCGCCCCCCTCAAAGCTTCCTGCACACTTAGCACACATGAAAAGTCTCCATAGTATTGTTATCTAACACGCAAAACAAAGGAAAACATGAAATGTTCTTTCAATCTCCCCCTTTTTGGTGTTAGATGACAATACCAGGATTTGCAGGAGAAAGACACAAGACAAACAGCGATAGCTATGAAAGGGACGCCCCCTCAATGTGTGCATAATAGAGTTTTGCATTGGAATACAAATGCACACAAATAGGTGAATCTATTCCATAGACATAAGGGCAAAAGCACATACCACCGAAGTAGAGAATAGGCATCCTTGACAAAAATCACAATTATTATTGGATAACCATTATGAGCACGCGCCTTCCGTGATAAACCTCCAGCAATAGGATATGAATAGATATAGCCATGAGCATAATCCATGATATGAAGTCCATAGGTACCATCCAGACAACCACATAAAGTCTCAACCACAAATCACAAACCACGAATTTAAAAGTTCTAAATGGGCATAAGCAAGAAATAACGAATAAAAAGTGCAAGTGCTTATGCCTGACCCATGCAAATCCACGGACAACCTAATAGAACTACTTCTCCCCCTTTGGCAGCGAGACACCAAAAAGGGAGAAGAGCGATGCTAGCGCCCCATGGGATCACTCATCATAGTCCTCGTCCTCGTCCTCGTCCTCTTCTGCATGCTCTTCCTCATCCTCATCCTCAAGTTCCTAAGTGTCACCTTCCTCATCATCAGCATTAGCAGCAGGCTCAGAGGGGAACAAGTGACGCTCCAGGTCACCATAGTTCAGCCCGGAGGAAGAGTTCCACCGAGCATACGGAGTGGGAAGTGTAGGAGCCGAAGGAGCACCCGAAGCGCCAGACACGTGGTGGAGAATTAGCTGCTGGGAGTGAGCCAACTCATGGCGCTGCCTGTATGCCTCGTATTGACCCTTGCGCGTGTCCACGCCCATGCAAAGAATGTGACGCTGGAACCCGTTTAGCTGCTTGATCTCACGGGCCACGGGAGGCACTGGGGGCCGGCGAGCATCCCTCATGAGGCCCTCAGGAGCAGAGGAGGGGTGAGCAGTCTTCCGAACCTTGTTGTATATCTTCTTGGCCTTGTGCACCGATTCAATATGGAACTTCTCGGCAGGAAGCAGGGGGCGGATGAGCATCATAATGTATGGCGCATAGGGAATGGACAGACGGTTGAACATAGCATCACATAGCTCATGGTAGATGAAGTCCATGACATCCAGCCTGTACTGCACTGACTCGTCCTCGCAGGAGGCAACCGCATGAGAAAATTGAAGTAGCTGAACAAGGTGACCACGGATGTTGTCATTGTTGCCCCCACTCGGTGTAATAGAGTCACGGAAGAGACCCACCAAGGCATCATAGATGGGGGCAAGACCAGCCACAGTACCGACAATTCCATTGTCCACAGTGCACGGAGAGAGAGCTGCATCCTTGTTGGGCTTCAACTGAGTGATGATGCGGTGGCCACTGGCTCTATCCCTGCTACGGAAGGAGTACCCTAGAACCTCAGCAAACACGTGAAAATCAGCAGTCATTGGCCTATCATGAGTCATCCACTTCATAGTGTTACGCTCATCCCCACAAATCACCAAAGTGGAGAAGAACTGCTTCACCACCTCAGAGTCAAAGGAGCACTGGAGAGACATGAGATGGTGCAGCCCCATCCTCTCCGCCACATACATCGCATCCACAAGATGTGCCTTCTCTAAGGCATCAGCAAGTACCAGAGGGTGCATAGGCCTAATGTTCAGCCTGGCATAGATGTCTTCATAAATCCCCTTCTGTTCGGCACACCAAAAGCGGGTATCCCCCAGCTCATCATCACGAGGCAGCTCAGCAAATAAGTCACAGTGACGGATGGCAGAGAAGGAGACTGCATCCAAAGCCCTGTAGTTGATCTTGGGCTCCTTGCCCTTCCTCTTGGACACCCCCTTCCTAGTCCTCTTGGATTGTTCAGCCATTTGCCTCTCTCCGTTCTTCCTTCTCCTCAATTCAACTTCGTCCACTGGGTTACCTTGACCGTCGTCCCGAAACTACTTGGCGCAAGGACGGCGCTTGTAGGTCTTGGAAACACCGGAACCACCTGTGAGGAGAATAAGGGCGATAGCAAGGGGATAAGCATACACACAAGTCCAGGAGAGAGCATGGAAAAAGTAGTCAAAAAGTTCATAGGACAAAACTACTCAATGCATACACATAGTGAAACTGAAGCAGAATTGAATCTGTCAGGCCGGATTATCCGGCCTGGCCAGGGGCGGATAATCCGGCCCTGGCAGAAATTTTCGATTTCACCAAGAATGCATGCAAAAAAGTAGACCGGGCCTAGAAACTGTAAGACTACGAGTTCTATGCGGAAACACATCCTTCTAGACAACGTTCCACCCAACAAGATACACATCTAGCCAAAGATGGGGAGAGAGGGAGTTACCCTCACTCATTGGAGGAAGAACGCGGAGGAGAAGGTACCCGGAGGCGCGGAGAAGAAGATCCGGGGAGGCTCGGAAAATCCGATGGCCGGAGAGGCTCCGGGGAGGGTGAGGGGCGGCAGGCGGCGGCTGGGAAGAAGGAGAGGGCTGGGGGAGAAGTGCTGCTCGATATGAGCCCTTCCCCCCGAGTCTTGCCCTTTAAGATCGAATCCGCCAGGGCCGGATTATCCGGCCAACACTTGGGCCGGATTATCCGGCCTAAATTCTGGGATTCTGTTATACACAGAACCAGGCCCGTGCGTCCCCAAACAAGACCCCCACAAGGTGTACAAGGGACTTGTGTGCAAGAATAGATGGCTTAGGGGTAGGGAAGGCTTAGGATTGAGAAAGCCAAACTGAGATGGTACTAGACACTCAAAATTGCAAAATCCAAATCGAATAAAAGCCAAGATTGAGTGTGATTCCCATAAGAACATGAGAGAGCAAATAACATTCAAAAAGATCCAATTCTCCACAAGGGAGAGGGCGGTGGCCGAAGCCACCTTGTTGGAGTGTATGGTGTGACACCGCGAAGATATATCTTGGGTTCACGACCAATACTCATCAATAAGCTCACATATCACAACATGATATTAAGAGAAATGATATAACTTGCTATTGGCATTATGGGGGGAGGGTTAGCCCAATAAGTTAGGACCACACTCCCCCTATATCCATGCCCACACCTAGACCAAACAAGGATTGAGACGTACGAGTGAGTGCATGGGTAATCAAGACAAACTCCCCGAATCAATGATATTTAGCTCATTCCTCAAATAGCAGAATCTAGCTTCATCAAGTGGCTTTGTAAAGATATCCGCTAGTTGGTTCTTCATGCTCGCAAAAGATAGATCAATATCACCTCGAGCAACATGGTCACGGATAAAATGATTCCGAATCTCAATATGCTTCGTCCTTGTGTGTTGAACCGGATTGTACGCAATTTTGATAGCACTTTCATTATCACATAAAAGAGGCACTTTGTCACAATTGACACCGTATTCTTTTAAAGTTTGCCTCATCCACAATAATTGAGTACAAGCACTGGCAGCAGCAACATATTCAGCTTCGGCGGTGGAGAGAGATATACAATTCTGCTTTTTGGAGGACCAACATACAAGAGATCTTCCCAAGAATTGACAAGCTCCAGAAGTGGATATCCGATCATCCTTATCACCAGCCCAATCTGAGTCAGTATAACCACATAAAGAGAAATTGGAGCCCTTGGGATACCAGAGACCAAAGTTGGGGGAATGAACCAAATATCGAAAGATCCTCTTGACCGCCACTAAGTGGCTTTATTTAGGAGTTGCTTGATACCTTGCACACACTCCCACACTCAACACAATATTGGGTCTAGGTGCGCAGAGGTAAAGAAGAGAGCCGATCATGGACCGGTATACCTTTTGGTCCACATCTTTACCGTGAGGGTTGAGTTCGAGATGACACTTTGTTTGCATCGGAGTAGCGACACCATTTTGATCCGTCATCTTGAATGTCTTGAGCATGTATTGGATGTACTTTGCTTGATTAATAAAGGTTCCTTCTCTAAGTTGCTTGATCTCGAATCCAAGAAAGAACCGTAATTCCCCCATCATAGACATCTCAAACCTATCAGTCATAAGCTTTGAAAATTCATCGATAAAAGCTTTGTTAGTAGAACCAAAAATGATATCGTCTACATATAGTTGGCATACGAAGAGCTCCCCCTTAACCTTCTTAGTAAAAAGAGTGGGGTCAATTTGCCCAACTTCGAAGCCACGATCTAACAAAAGCTCTTTAAGGTGCTCATACCACGCACGTGGGGCTTGTTTAAGGCCATAGAGTGCCTTATCGAGTTTTTAGACATGGTTCGGGAAGTTAGGATCCTCAAACCCCGAGGGTTGATTTACATATACCAACTCATGTAGAGGACCGTTAAGGAAGGCACTCTTGACGTCCATTTGCTGCAACTTGAAATTGTTATGAGCAACATAAGCAAGTAGGATACGCATGGACTCAAGGTGAGCCACTGGAGCATAGGTCTCGCCGAAGTCGATGCCCTCCACTTGGGAGTAAACTTGTGCCACAAGTCTTGCCTTGTTCCTCACAACAATGCCATTCTCATCTTGCTTGTTCTTGAAAATCCACTTGGTGTCGATAACATTGCGGCACTCTTTGGGTTTCTCCACTAGTTTCCAGACTTTGTTGCGCTCAAAATTATTCAACTCTTCATGCATAGCAACAACCCAGTCTGGGTCTTCAAGAGCTTCAAAGACCTTCTTAGGTTCCACCATGGAGATATGAGCTTGATGCTCACCAAAACTGGCCAATTCTCTTCTTGTAGACACCCTTCGTCGAAGATCACCAACAACCTTGTCGAGGGTGTGACCCCGCAACTCAAGGTTACTATCCGCCCGAGCCTTGCGACGAAGTTCAATAAGTTTGTTGTCTCTTGGTGGAGGAGATTCATCACTTGAGTCTTCATTGGAAGCATTTTCTCCGCCTTTATCAGTAGCTGGAACATCAGTAGCAGGTGGTGGAGATGCATGCCCTTGAGGTGAATCCGAAGCCATAACAGGAGGCTGTAGAACTGGAGAGTCAGGGCCATATAATCTGGCCTGGGAGAACTTGCAGCAGCTTCATCAGGAAGCCTGGGACTTGCTTGAACTGGCGAGGGGCCAGATAATCCGGGGTCAGCCGGAAAATCCGGCCTGGAGCTTGTATTGATATCTTCACCACCAGGAGCTCCATGGTCAGCTGGAGCGGGGTGGCCGGATAATCTGGTATCCACCGAAAAATCCGGCCTGGAGCTTTCTGGAGCATTTTGACCTTCAGCAGTTGATGGAGATGGTGTAGATGTTGCCCCCGTGGTTGAAGAATGTTGCGTATGTGTAGACGAGGGCTCTATATGAGTAGAGCATTGTCCTTCCCGGTCCGCCACAAGGGGTTCCTCAATGGGGCGGAAGAATCCCACGCCCATTCTTCTTATGGCATCTTGGGGTATTTCAACATCTGCATCACAAACACCAACTTGCTCCGCATGGGAACCGTCATTTTCCTCGAACACCACACTACAAGATTCTACAAAAGTTCCGGAGAGCTTATTGTAGACTCTATAAGTGTGGGATTCGGCACCATAACCAACAAAAATACCTTCTAGAGCCTTAGATTCAAACTTCGATAAACGAACTCCTTTAATAAGAAAGAAACACTTACACCCGAATACCCGAAAGTATGAGATGTTTGGCTTGTTACCGGTAAGTATTTCATACGGAGTCTTGTCCAAAATCTTGTGGAGGTATAAACGGTTGGATGAATGACAAGTAGTAGAGATTGCTTCAGCCCAGAAATTATATGGAGATTTGAATTCGGCCAACATTGATCTTGCCATGTCCATTAGAGTTCGATTCTTCCTCTCGGCTACACCATTTTGTTGAGGGGTGTACGCAGCGGAATATTGATGTCTTATCCCCTCTTCACTTAGGAACTCATTTAAGGTGTAGTTCTTGAACTCCGAGCCGTTATCACTCCTTATAGCCAGAATGGGGACGTTGTGTTGCGTTGAACCTCGTTGGCGAAGTCGATGATAGTTTGTTGAGTTTCACTCTTCAACTTGAAGAAATAAACCCAAGTGTATCTTGAGTAATCATCAACAATCACAAGACAATACTTCTTTCCACCGAGGCTTGCATGAGATGGAGGTCCGAAAAGATCCACATGAAGGAGCTCCAAAATCCTTTTTGAAGAGATAATAGTTTTCCTTCGATGAGGAGAATCATGCATTTTCCCTTCAACACATGCCCTGCAAACATGATCTTTGGCAAAAGAGACATTTTCTTTTAGTCCAAGAATGTGGCCACCCTTGTGGAGACTTTGCAAAGTTCTCATATTGACGTGGGCTAGTCGGCGATGCCATAGCCAACCCGCGTCAGCCTTTCTGAAAAGACACATCGGACCTGTAGTGGTTTTCCCCGAAAAGTCCACCACGTACAGGTCGTTTTTGACATATCCCACGAAAGCGACTTTTAGAGACTTGCTCCACAAGAGTACCACCAAATCAGCATCAATGTAAACTGCAAAGCCCATCTTACCAAGGGCACAAACTGAAAGTAAGTTATACCCGAGGGTCTCAACAAGCATGACGTCCACGAGAGAGATATCGTGAGCCACCACAACTTTGTCGAGACCCAATACCTCAGATTTTGACTTGTCACCATAGGATACGGTAATGTGATCAAGGTTTGGCCGCATCTCCGTGATGATCTCCTTGCTTCCGGTCATATGAATCGTACAACCGCTATCGAGTACCCATTTAGACCCACCGGAAGCATAGCCCTGCAAGAAAATTACTTCTTGGTTTTAGGTACCCATTTTTCAATGGGTCCTCTCATGTTAGTAACAAGGGTCTTGGGAACCCAAATAGACCAAGTAATGTAACAATCATAAGGCCCTACATAACTAGCATAAACATCACCATAAGAATCACAATATAGTTCGAAGTTAGGATTGTTGATCCCTGCAAAACCATCATAATTAGTCTTGTCATTGGTAATGTTGCTAGTCTTCGATTGAGCAGTCTTCTTCTTCTTCTTGTTTTTCTTGCTCTTTATCTTGGGTATGTAACCAAGACCTTCTTTACTGTTGTTTGTCCTTTGCCTGCTCAGTATCTCATCAACAACCCCTTTACCTTTGTGTTGAGAACTCCTTGCAAGATCTTCTTTTCCAAAGGATGAAGAGGAGGTACTTGGCACAGCATACCGTTTCAATTGAGTTTGGAGCTGGTCATGAGACTCATTTAGAGTAGAATGATCACTCTTCAATGCCTTGTGAGCACTTTCAAGATTCGAGTCTTTCTTCCAAAGAAACTCGAGTTTCCTCTTCCTCTTCCAAGGCATTCTTCAAAGAGGTTATCTCCAAGGCATCTTCTCTTTCAATTCTGCCCTTTTCTTCAAGGAGATCTTCGGCTTGAGCAAGTTGACTCATAAGAGCATCGAAATGGAGTTTGTACTCGCCTTGTAGGTTAGTGATAAAAGTACCCAAGGCAATAACTTCTTCTTTCATTTCAAGACTGTCATGATCATCCATATCCAAAATTATGTTAGTCTTAGGAAATGAGGAGTTAGAAGTTGATACCTCGGATCCTCTTGCCATTAGACAAGTGGCATTGTTGTTGATGGCGTTCTCGTTCAGCGAGTCGAAGAGAGAGGAGGGAGTCGATGTGGTGGCTGTAGCAGCCACTTCGCGGGAACTATCATCATCCTCTTCATCTTCACATGTGGAGGAGTATTCCTCTTGAGCTACAAGGACCATCTTGGGTTGCTTCTTGAAAGGGCCATTCTTCTTAGCAAACGGCTTCTTCTTCGGAGCTTTGGATTTCTCTTTGAGGATGAGCCTGCCACCATTGTCTTCTCTATTTTGATACGGACACTCGGCTACAAAGTGCAGTCTATCTCCACAGTTGAAGCAAGTTCTCAATCTTGGGCCACTTTCTCTTCTTCCATTTGACCCATTCTTACGCTCAAGTTTAGACTTGGCTTTGGCAGGGTCCTTCCAAAAGTTCCTTGCATAGAATGCCATGTACTCACCATGAGCACGTTTGACCTCATCGGGGCAGTCCATGGATACCCTCTCAAAAACTCCTTCATCGTCCTCTTGCTCAACAACATTGGCTTTGAGAGCCATATTGACACCCTTTTGCATTCCAATGGCCCGAGCACGGGCATCTTCAGCATTCTTTGCTGCCACTTTGAATGATGCCATTTCTTGCATGAGTTCATTGGATGTCATTTGATGATAGTTGTGTCTACCTTGCAAGCTCTTCAAATCCGTCGGTTCGAAAGGCATTAAGGCACTCACATACTTCCGTTTTATCCATGCATCATCAATGTGAGTGGCCCCATGCTTCCGAAATGTTGTTGCGATGCCCTTGAGTCTTCTATACATGTCCTCATGGTTTTCACCATCCAACATGTAGAATCCCTCAGCTTCGTTACTAAGGGCATCATACCGGTTTCTTCTCATGCTTTCATTTCCAACAAAAAGGTCCGTAAGAGCATCCCACGCCTCTTTAGCTGTGTTGAGATGTTCAATGTGTGGCATGTCCTTGGGACCCACACCCAACTGTATCATGTGGAGAGCAGTGGCATTCAACTGGCTATCCACAACTTCCCTTCTTGTTAGATTGGTTTGATCTCCAATATGAAGACCTTCTTCAATAATCCTCCACAATTCAATAGAGGAGCTGCAAACATGAGATTTCATTAGAAACTGCCATTGGTTAAAAGAAGATGAAGTGAGCTTGGGTGGATCACCCCCTATTGTTTATATGAGGATGAGGGATAGGTGGGCCGGGGGAATATACGTGGCGAACCTCACTATATTCCTCCTTACCATTTCCTTTTTGGAGGTGGAGCCATTTAGTTTTTCACCTTCCACATCATCATCCTTGGATCCGGTGTTACCCTTTTCCTTAGATGATGGTGTGGGAGCCTCAGAGGAGGATGGAGATGGGGCTATGGATGATGTAAGGCGAGCAATCATTTGATTCATCTCCTCCATCTTGGCCTCAAAGGATTTCAACAAGGTTGTTTCCAACGACTTGAGATCATCCATTGTGACCTTATCCACAGCCTCATTTCCATCATCCCTGGTACCCATACTACTCTTAGGCGGTTAAGCCCGAATTAAGAGCCGGGGCTCTGATACCAATTGAAATGGATCGTATGGGCACCTAGAGGGGGTGAATAGGTGCTACACCAATTTTTAATTCTTTTTCAACTTTAGGCTTAGCACAAAGGTAAATTCTCTAGATAAACTAATGTGTGGAATTTCCCTATATGCAAACCTATCTACTAGCGAGTAAAGAGCGAGTGGAAGAGGAACGAGTGAACCAAAGTGAAGCACGTGGAGACACAGGATTTGTTTGACCACAGTTCCTTCCTTGTTAAGAGAAGTACGTCTGCGTTGGAGGGTTGGGCGGTACTAAGACCACCACACCACAAAAGGCCTCACCCTGTTCTCCGATGGATCTCGCCACAACAGGCCCGATCCACCTTCCACTATAGGTACCCTTCGAGGCGGGCACCGACGCCTTTACACAACTAGCAGGGCAACAACTCCACAACAACTTGGAGGCTCCCGAAATGACAACACGCTGCCACAAGAACAAAGTTGTCAAATACGATAACAAGATCTAGGTATTAACAAAAATACTAGATCAAGGATTTCTCCAAGTGAATGGAGAGGAGTTGAAGCGCTTGATTCTTGATGTTGATGATGAACTTCTCCTCCTTCGATTCCACCAAAGATCAAGACCTTCAGGTGGTTGAAGTGGGAGATCGAGATTTAGAGCTCTTGCACAAGGTCTGGACAAATTCGAGTGAATCAAGAGATCTGGACGTTGGGGAAGAAGGGGTACTTATACCCCTTCCAAAAACCAGCCGTTGCACACTTTGGGGGCCGGATTATCCGGCCCAAGTGGGGGCCGGATTATCCGGTCTGGGGAAACTCTGCCCCAGACTCAGAATCTCCGGCAGAAAATCCGCCCCCTCACAGTGAGACGCGCAGAGCTTGCCCTTGATCATCTTCTGGGGGCGGATTATCCGGTCCTATGCGAAGGCCGGATTATCTGGCCTGGGGAAGAAAAACCGCCCCAGTTCGGATTTTCCGGGAGAAAATCCGACCGGATACCGAGCGACGCGCCTTGGCTCCTTTTGCACGAAAACTGGGGCCTGATTATCCGGCCCTCGCGAAATCCGGATTATTCGGCCTGGGGAGGAAAAACCGCCCCAGTTCGGATTTTCCAGGAGAAAATCCGACTGGACACAGAGCGACGCGCCTTGGCTTCCTTGAGAGATGAGGTAGGCCGGATTATCCGGCCCTTGGAGGGGCGGATTATCCGCCCCCCTCAAAACTTCCTGCACACTTAGCACACATGAAAAGTCTCCATAGTATTGTTATCTAACACGCAAAACAAAGGAAAACATGAAATGTTCTTTCACATACAACCAATGAACTCTGGTGGATCCATATGCAATGACATTGGTGGTTCCATATGTGGTCTGTGAAAAGAACACACATTTCAATGACACTGGTGGATCCATATGTGGTCTGTGAAAAGAATACACATGCAATGAACTCTGGTGGATCCATATGTGGTCTGTGAAAAGAACACACATGCAATGACATTGGTGGATCCATATGTGGTCTGTGAAAAGAACAGACATGCAATGAACTCTGGTGGATCCATATGTGGTTTGTGAAAAGACCACACATCCAGTGAACTCTGGTGGATCCATATGCAATGACACTGGTGGATCCATATGTGGTTTGTGAAAAGAACACACATTTCAATGACACTGGTGGATCCATATGTGGTTTGTGAAAAGAACAGACATGCAATAAACTCTAGTTGATCCATATGTGGTTTGTGAAAAGAACACACATGCAATGAAACTGGTGGATCCATATGTGGTTTGTGAAAAGAACATACATCCAGTGACTCTAGCTGTGATTAATGAGAAGAACACACATGCAATGACACTGGTGGATCCATATGGTTTGTGAAAAGAACACACATGCAATGACTCTAGATGTGGTTGATGAAAATAACAAACATGCAATGAACTCTGGTGGATCCATATGTGGTATGTGAAAAGAACACGAATGAATATGACATTGGTGGATCCATATGTGGTTTGTGAAAAGAACATACATCTAGTGACTCTAGCTGTGGTTAATGAAAAGACACACATGTAATGACACTGGTGGATCCATATGTGGTATGTGAAAAGAACACAAATGCAATGAAAATGGTGGATCCATATGTGGTTTGTGAAGAGAACACACATGCAATGGACTCTAGTGGATCCATATGTGGTTTGTGAAAAGAACATACATCCAGTGAACTCTGGTGGATCCATATGGAATGACACTCGTGGATCCCTATGTGGTCTGTGAAAAGAACACACATTTCAATGACACTGGTGGATCCATATGTGGTTTGTGAAAAGATCACACATGCAATGAACTCTGGTGGATCCGTATGTGGTATGTGAAAAGAACAGACATGCAATGACACTGGTGGATCCATATGTGGTCTGTGAAAAGAATAGACATGCAATGAACTCTGGTGGATCCATATGTGGTTTGTGAAAAGAACACAGATCCAGTGAACTCTGGTGGATCCATATGTGGTCTATGAAAAGAACACGCATGCAATGACACTAGTCGATCCATATGTGGTCTGTGAAAAGATTAGACATGCAATGAACTCTGGTGGATCCATATGTGGTTTGTGAAAAGAACACACATCCAGTGAACTCAGGTGGATCCATATGCAATGACACTGGTGGATCCATATGTGGTCTGTGAAAAGAACACAAATTTCAATGACACTGGTGGATCCATATGTGGTTTGTGAAAAGAACAGACATGCAATGAACTCTAGTCGATCCATATGTGGTTTGTGATAAGAACACACATGCAATGAAACTGGTGGATCCATATGTGGTTTGTGAAAAGAACATACATCCAGTGACACTAGCTGTGGTTAATGAGAAGAACACACATCAATGACACTGGTGGATCCATGTGCTTTGTGAAAAGAACACACATGCAATGACTCTAGATGTGGTTAATGAAAAGAACAGACATGCAATGAACTCTCATGGCTCCATATGTGGTATGTGAAAAGAACACACATGAATATGACATTGGTGGATCCATATGTGGGTTGTGAAAAGAACATACATCTAGTGACTCTAGTTGTGGTTAATGAAAAGTACACACATGCAATGACACTGCTGGATCCATATGTGGTTTGTGAAAAGAACACACATGCAATGAAAATGGTGGATCCATATGTGGTTTGTGAAGAGAACACACATGCAATGGACTCTTGTGGATCCATATGTGTTTTGTGAAAAGAACATACATCTAGTGAACTCTGGTGGATCCATATGGAATGACACTCGTGGATCCCTATGTGGTCTCTAAAAAGAACACACATTTCAATGACACTGGTGGATCCATATGTGGTTTGTGAAAAGATCACGCATGCAATGAACTCTGGTGGATCTATATGTGGTTTGTGAAAAGAACACACATGCAATGACACTAGTGGATCCAGACGTGGTTAGTGAAAAGAACATACATCTAGTGACTCTAGCTGTGGTTAATGAAAAGACCACACATGCAATGACACTAGTGGATCCATATGTGGATTCTGAAAAGAACACACATGCAATGACTCTAGCTGTTGTTAATGAAAAGAACACACATGCAATGACTCTGGTGGATCCATATGTGGTGTGTAAAAAAACACAGATGTAATGAAAATGGTGGATCCATATGTGGTTTGTGAAGAGAACACACATGTAATGGACTCTGGTGGATCCATATGTGGTTTGTGAAAAGAACACACATCTAGTGAACTCTAGTGGATCCATATGGAATGACACTCGTGGATCCCTATGTGGTCTGTGAAAAGAACACACATTTCAATGACACTGGTGGATCCATATGTGGTTTGTGAAAAGAACACACATGCAATGAACTCTGGTGGATCCATATGTGGTATGTGAAAAGAACAGACATGCAATGACACTGGTGGATCCATATGTGGCCTGTGAAAAGAATAGACATGCAATGAACTCTGGTGGATCCATATCTGGTTTGCGAAAATAACACACATTTCAATGACACTAGTGGATCCATATGTGGTTTGTGAAAAGAACAGACATGCAATGAACTCTGGTGGATCCATATGTGGTGTGTGAAAAGAACACACATGCAATGACACTTGTGTATCCATATGTGGTCTGTGAAAAGAACACACATTCAATGACACTGGTGGATCCAGATGTGGTTTATGAGAATAGAACACATGCAATGACTCTAGTGGATCCATATGTGGTTTGTGAAAATAACACACATTTCAATGGCACTGGTGGATCCATATGTGGTTTGTGAAAAGAACAGACATGCAATGAACTCTGGTGGATCCATATGTGTTGTGTGAAAAGAACACACATGCAATGACACTTGTGTTTCCATATGTGGTCTGTGAAAAGAACACACATCCAATGACATTGGTGGATCCAGATGTGGTTTATGAGAACAGAACACATGCAATGACTCTAGTGGATCCATATGTGGTTTGTGAAAAGAACACACATGAAATGACACTGGTGGATCCATATGTGGTCTGTGAAAAGAACACAGATTCAATGACACTAGTGGATCCAGATGTGGTTTATGAGAATAGAACACATGCAATGACTCTAGTGGATCCATATGTGGTTTGTGAAAAGAACACACATTCAATAACTCTAGTTGTGGTTCATGAAAATAACACACATGCAATGACACTGGTGGATCCATATGTGGTATGTGAAAAGAACACACATGAAAATGACAGTGGTAGATCCATATGTGGTTTCTGAAAAGAACATACATCAAGTGACCCTAGCTGTGGTTAATGAAAACAACACACATTTCAATGACACTGGTGGATCCATATGTGGTCTGTGAAAAGAACACACATGCAATGAAATGGTGGATCCATATGTGGTTTGTGAAGAGAACACACATGCAATGAACTCTGGTAGATCCATATGTGGTTTGGGAAAAGAACACACATCTAGTGAACTCTGGTGGATCCATATGCAATGACATTGGTGGATCCATATGTGGTCTATGAAAAGAACACACATTTGAATGACACTAGTGGATCCATATGTGGTCTGTGAAAAGAACACACATGCAATGAACTCTGGTAGATCCATATGTGGTATGTGAAAATACCACACATGCAATGACACTATTGGATCCATATTTGTCTATGAAAAGAACAGACATGCAATGAACTCTGGTGGATCCATATGTGGTTTGTGAAAATAACACACATGCAATGAACTCTGGTGGATCCATATGCAATGACACTGGTGGATCCATATGTGGTCTGTGAAAAGAACAGACATTTCCATGACACTGGTGGATCCATATGTGGTTTGTGAAAAGAACAGACATGCAATGAACTTTGGTGGATCCATATGCAATGACATTGGTGGATACATATGTGGTCTGTGAAAAGAACACACATTTCAATGACACCGGTGGATCCATATGTGGTTTGTGAAAAGAACATACATCTAGTGACTCAAGGTGTGGTTAATTAGAAAAACACACATTTCAATGACACTAGTGGATCCATGTGTGGTCTCTGAAAAGAACACATATGTAATGAACTCTGGTGGATCCTTATGTGGTCTATGAAAAGAAGACACATACAATGAAAATTGTGGATCCATATGTGGTATGTGAAAAGAACAGACATGCAATGAACTCTGGTGGATCCATATGTGGTTTATGAAAAGAACACACATCTAGTGAACTCTGGTGGATCCATATGCATTGACCGTAGTGGATCGATATGTGGTCTGTGAAAAGAACACACGTTTCAATGACACTGGTGGATCCATATGTGGTTTATGAAAGGAATAGACATGCAACTAACTCTGGTGGATCCATATTTAGTTCGTGAAAAGAACACACATGCAATGACACTGGTGGATCCATACGTGGTTGGTGAAAAGAACATACATCTAGTGACTCTAGTTGTGGTTAATGAAAAGAACACACATGCAATGACACTAGTGGATCCATATGTGGATTGTGAAAAGAACCCACATGCAATGACTCTAGCTGTTGTTAATGAAAAGAACACACATGCAATGACTCTGGTGGATCCATATGTGGTGTGTAAAAAGAACACAGATGCAATGAAAATGGTGGATACATATGTGGTTTGTGAAGAGAACACACATCTAGTGACTCTAGCTGGGGTTAATGAAAAGAACACACATGCAATGACACTTGTGGATCCATATGTGGTTAATGAAAAGAACACACATGCAATGACACTGGTGGATCCATATGTGGTCTATGAAAAGAACACAGCTGCAATGAAAATTGTGGATCCATATGTGGTTTGAGAAGAGAACACACATGCAATGGACTCTAGTGGATCCATACGTGGTTTGTGAAAAGAACACACATCCAGTGAACTCTGGTGGATCCATATGGAATGACACTCGTGGATCCCTATGTGGTCTGTGAAAAGAACACACATTTCAATGACACTGGTGGATCCATATGTGGTTTGTGAAAAGAACACACATGCAATGAACTCTGGTGGATCCATATGTGGTCTGTGAAAAGAACAGACATGCAATGACACAGGTGGATCCATATGTGGTATGTGAAAAGAACAGACATGCAATGAACTCTGGTGGATCCATATGTGGTTTGTGAAAAGAACACACATCCAAAGAACTCTCGTGGATCCATATGCAATGACACTGGTGGATCCATATGTGGTTTGCGAAAAGAACACACGTTTCAATGACACTGGTGGATCCATATGTGGTTTGTGAAAAGAACAGACATGCAATGAACTCTGGTGGATCCATATGTATTGTTTGAAAAGAACACACATGCAATGGCACTAGTGTATCCATATGTGGTCTATGAAAAGAACACACATTCAATGACACTGGTGGATCCATATGTGGTTTATGAGAATAAAACACATGCAATGACTCTAGTGGATCCATATGTGGTTTGTGAAAAGAACACACATTCAATGACTCTAGTTGTGGTTCATGAAAAGAACACACATGCAATGACACTGGTGGATCCATATGTGGTTGACGAAAAGAACACACATGCAATGACACTGGTGGATCCATATGTGGTCTGTGAAAAGAACACACCCATATCTGGTTTGTGAAGAGAACACACATGCAATGAAGTCTGGTGGATCCATATGTGGTTTGTGAAAAGAACACACATCTAGTGAACTCTGGTGGATCCATATGCAATGACACTAGTGGATCCATACGTGGTCTGTGAAAAGAACACACATTTCAATGACACTAGTGGATCCATATGTGGTCTGTGAAAAGAACACACATGTAATGAACTCTGGTAGATCCATATGTGGTCTGTGAAAAGAACACACATGCGATGACACTGGTGGATCCATATTTGTCTATGAAAAGAATAGACATGCAATGAAATCTGGTGGATCCATATGTGGTTTGTGAAAAGAACACACATGCAATGAACTCTGGTGGATCCATATGCAATGATACTGGTGGATCCATATGTGGTCTGTGAAAACAACACACATTTCCATGACACTAGTGGATCCATATGTGGTTTGTGAAAACAATAGACATGCAATGAACTCTAGTGGATCCATATTGCAGTGACACTGGTGGATCCATATATGGTCTGTGAAAAGAACACACATTTCAATGACACCAGTGGACCCATATGTGGTTTGTGAAAAGAACATACATCTAGTGACTCTAGCTGTGGTTAATGAAAAGAACACATATTTCAATGACACTGGTGGATCCATATGTGGTCTGTGAAAAGAACACACATGCAATGAACTCTGGTGGATCCATATGTGGTCTATGAAAAGAACACACATGCAATGAAAATGGTGGATCCATATGTGGTCTGTGAAAAGAACAGACATGCAATGAACTCTGGTGGATCCATATGTGGTTTGTGAATAGAACACACATCTTGTGAACACTGCTAGATCCATATGCATTTACACAGGTGGATCCATATGTGGTTTGTGAAAAGAACACACATTTCAATGACACTTGTGGATCCATATGTGGTTTGTGAAAAGAACAAACATGTAATGAACTCTGGTGGATCCATATGTGGTGTGTGAAAAGAACACGCATGCAATGACACTGGTGGATCCATATGTGGTCTGTGAAAACAACATACATGCGATGACACTGGTGGATCCATGTGGTTTGTGAAAAGAACACACATGCAATGACACTGGTGGATCCATATGTGGTCTATGAAAAGAACAGACATGAAATAACTCTAGATGTAGTTAACGAAAAGAACACACATGCAATGACACTAGTGGATCCATATGTGGATTGTGAAAAGAACACACATTTCAATGACACTGGTGGATCCATACGTGGTTTGTGAAAAGACCATACATCTAGTGACTCTAGCTGTGGTTAATGAAAAGAACACACATGCAATGACACTAGTGGATCCATATGTGGATTATGAAAAGAACACACATGCAATGACTCTAGCTGTTGTTAATGAAAAGAACACACATGCAATGACTCTAGTGGATCCATATGTGGTCTGTGAAAAGAACACACATTTCAATGACACTAGTGGATCCATATGTGGTCTGTGAAAAGAACACACTTGCAATGAACTCTTGTAGATCCATATGTGGTCTGTGAAAAGAACACACATGTAATGGCATTGGTGGATCCATATTTGTCTGTCAAAAGAATAGACATGCAATGAACTCTGGTGGATCCATATGTGGTTTGTGAAAAGAACACACATGCAATGAACTCTGGTGGATCCATATGCAATGACACTGCTGGATCCATATGTGGTATGTGAAAAGAACACACATTTCCATGACACTGGTGGATCCATATGTGGTTTGTGAAAAGAACAGACATGTAATGAACTCTGGTGGATCCATATGCAATGACACTAGTGGATCCATATGTGGTATGTGAATAGAACACACATTTCAATGACACCGATGGATCCATATGTGCTTTGTGAAAAGAACATACATCTGGTGACTCTAGTTGTGGTTAATGAAAAGAACAAACATTTCAATGACATTGGTGGATCCATATGTTATGTGAAAAGAACACACATGCAATGAACTCTGGTGGATCCATATGTGGTCTATGGAAAGAACACACATGCATTGAAAATGGTGGATCCATATGTGGTCTGTGAAAAGATGTAACACCCCCTAGATCAGGGTTAAACAAATACAGACCTTAGTCTGACATAAGCTTAACCTAGAGCTCGAGGATATCTAGTGAGAAATCGGTAACACAACAGTAACCCTGTGACACAAAAAAATTATTACAGCAAGCTCATAACTGAGCGAAGAACCAAAATAAGACAAGCAGAGGTCACTGACCACAAACATCAAACAACGGAAGGCAAATTATGCTATTAAATATAGCAAACTTATCAAATGTCCTAAGAGGCCTCAAGCATAACGATGACGTCCCAGCCCATAGATTCCAGGCTGCCGGCCGGGAACCCCAAGCTACTCGTCGGTGTCAATGTCGTACGGAACACGTCTTCATGGAACACTTACTCTGAAAGTATCAACAAAGCAAGAGTGAGTACAGGGTGCATTCCGCAAGACTTATGGCTGGTGGGGTTATTTTGCATAAAGCCATCTTTGTTTGTAAATCAAGAGGGAGAAGGAGCTCGTCTACTCAGAATATTTTAAAAGGGGATAAGAGAGCGACATCTCCGAAGAATTGATCATCATCTTGATATCCACCAAAGTAATCCTCATCTCACAACTAGGATCACCCCCTCGTACCCATGGGGAAGCATACTTTAAGCACACGTTGATCTACCAAGTTTTATGATTAGGTTCATGTTCTCTTTGATCTTAGAATTCGGTCACCAAGCGTTCATAACCGTGAACACGGCTTTTTGAAAAGATTTAACCCTGTAGGGGTGTACAACTTTACCCACACGTACCAACCGACTCTTAATGCCACAATGATTAGCCATCTTCCTTGGAAGGCCGACAGAGGGTGGTTGGACACGACCTTTACCTTGCTTTCACCGAGACCATGAGTCATGCCCTAAGGATGGTTCCGCCGTAACGGGTCAAATCCCGAAGCAGGTCCCTACAGATGTGAGGCGAGGTTGGTTTACCAGGGGCTCCATCGACCCGAAGCAACCCCAGCCACGCTTACCTACCTGTATGAATGCACCTCCTTCACCTCCTTCGAGAACAACCAGAATGCATATGTCGAATGGAACGCCCAAACTATGTGACTCATGGAATCTACTAGGCAAGTTAATCAGTGGAGGGGTTCCCAAGCCCCGTATGGCTGTACGCTCGTCTCGGTTGCAACGGCAAGAACTCGGTTCCTAGTTGTGGCGAGCATGGGACTAGAAAAACCACATCCCACCATGGCCTCCCATACAAGCCTTAGCATGTTTAACCTTTACCACTGATCTTACCTCATCATTATACTTCATTCTCCTGTCATACTAGATTCTCTGCATTTGGTACATCTTCTGGATGAACTAGCACTGACAGCTAAGCATGGCTAAGCAAGACACAGATAATAGCTCTATAAGTGCACACAAGCAAAACCTAGTTATGCTAGGAGTAGTGGATCCGGTAATATAAGCTTAAAGGGAGTAATGCAATAGATAGGATACTATATCTATCGATAAGAGACCACAGTAGAATCATATGCATCATGGCAAGAATGAAATACTTTTGAAAGCATAGGATTGTTTTATGTGTGGGGCTATGCTTGCCTTGTTTGTTGATACCCAGATATAGATCTTCGGAAGCCTTGTACTTGACTTGATTACAGTTGGTCAAGTATTGTTCGTCGATCTTTGATGGTGGTGATCTCGGTCTTCAATCTCGGAGTCGGTATCGTATTCTACCGAAAAGAAGCAAACACCAGAGAGAAAGGGGAAACAACAATCAACACATGGCATCGATGCAATGCTCAAGCAAGGATAATGATATGACAAGTTAAATAGAGTTGATATGGAACCCTAAGGCATTCTCAACAATTTAAACAGGGTTCCGAGGGTCGCAAACCCTAGAACAGGGGAAACCCGGGAACACATGTGAGGGGTTGATTTAGTTCTCTAATTTAGCTTGTTATTTAAGTTGCTTAACAATGCATGATTATGAGTCTATTGTAAAGATCTCATTTTTCTGAACATTTTGATATATTATACACATTTTTTTGACTTGTAAATAATTAGTTATTGAATCTTTAAGATTAAACCAATTCTAGAATTATTAAAACATTTTATAATGTTATTTGAGATAGCCCATAAAATTTTTACACTAGGGCATCACCTAGCCACGGTGGCTGACCAAAGGGCCCCAGGCCACATCAAGAAGCCACGCGGCCAAAGCGGGACCCACATCGGGTTTGACTGGGCTGACCTGCGTGCTGACGTCGTGATGACGCGGGCGTGACGTCACCCTAGGGCTGGGTTGATTCTCACCGGGGTTGGGCTTACCCACTGCAACTGATAGGGGGGCCCATGCCACAGCAACACGCCACCTTAGCGACAGGGCCCGCATCGAGTTGACTCGTACTGACCCATGCGGTGAAGGGAATCCAACGCCGACGACCACCCGGTGGTGGCGCTACAGCGTGCTCACGGACTCGGGAGAGGCTCCATTCGAAGCGGCTCTTCGTGGTGAACTGGAAAAGGGTGGCATCGTCCTCTATTGGTCACCAGAGCAGGTGGTGTGACGACGACCGACGGCGGCGAACAAGAGCTATCAGTGCGGGCATGCTATAGGATAAGAGCGGATGGGATAGAGGTACAGAGAGATTCGTGAGCTCACCCTAAAGCTCAGGAGCTTGTCGGTGAGGCGGGGTGTGGTCGTGATCTATGGCGATTGACGATGACGGTGGCACCCGGAGGCGGTGAAGAATTGCTCGATTAGCTCGTATGCGGTCCTCCCGGCTTGCGTGAGTTGGTGGGGAGGTTCAAATCGTCGATACGAAGCTTCCAGGAATAGCGGAAAAGCTCGGGGCGGACTCCAGCAGCAGCTCTCGACGGTGCCTGGCGGCTAGGGTTTCGGTCCGTGTTGGGGAACGAGGGAGAGAGCACAAAGGAGAGGAAGAGTGGATGAGGACGGAAGAGAGACGTCGCAGGGCGGTCTTATCTTCTCCCCTGGAGCGGTAGCGACGATCTTGGCGCACGGCGGCAGCTCTTGCACGGCCAACGAGCTTCTTCAGCGACGGCGTAAGGTTGATGACGAGGATTGCATGGACAAAAGGGTAAGGTGGGCCGGGCCTTGGTGGGCTACTGCTGGACAGCAGGCTGCTGCGCACGAGCAACGGATATGAGGGAAAGGAAGGTGGGACGGCTGGGCTGCGGCTGGTGTTTTTTTAGCAGACCTTTTTCCATTTCCTTTTTCCTGTTTTCTATTTGTATTTTCAAAACAAAACTGTTTTGGGTATTTCAAAAATAGCACCAGACTTTATAAAACATCTAAAACAATGTGAGGCCCTTGTAACAGTTTGGGCTTCACAAACTTTTGTACTTTTCAAATTATTCAAAACTCTTTTGAATTGATTTGAGAGAAAGAGGAAACTAGGGTTTTAGGGGGTTTGCATTATTTTATTTGCATGCATTTTAAAAGACAATGCTCATGAATGCACAAACAAACCCTAAATACTATTTAAGTAAAACTGGGGTGTTACAGCTCTATCCCCCTTACGAGAATCTCGACCTGAGATTCCAAAGGTAGGAAGAGAGACAGAGGGAGAAAGAAACAGGGTCACTTCTAAGGATAAGAGGGAAACACACTAACAACACGCATAGTATCTCATGGTCAACTCATGAAAGGAGTGTTCAAAATAACTCTGAGATGGCAAACATGAAACACATCAAGTTAAAGGAGGAAACAAGAGGAGAATGTTTCAAGTTGTTAGATATATGGTCTTCATAAGGATTGAGACCATGGAGATTTAGAAGAGCTTAATCTTCTGAAAGGAAGGCTTACAACAAAAAGAACATGACCACAGACTTCGAGAATCGAAACTCTACTAAACGGCTTAAGTAGAGCTTCCAGGGATACACAGATACGGATAACCAAGTTGTTGAACTACTTTTGATACAGAAGGATCACTCTTCGTTCAACAGAAGGTCGAGATAAAAGGTTGTTTTGTGGCGAGGACTTGTAAGAGTCACAAGGAACATGTAGCAAGAGGAATTTCTGATTACCGAAATCATTGTCACTCTTGAACATGATCTAGAAAATGAAGGAAATTCTTTATTCATCCAGGACTACCAAAATCTTTGCCAAAGATCGTGATACCACTTTACACCACCAGGATGATTAAGTAAGAAGATTCCTGATGGCACGAGGAAAAAGAAACTTCATTATCAGACTTCAGTTACTTGGCACAACAAGATGCTTGCCAATGTAAAAGGGTCTAGAGGATCGACCGAGAGACATTTAGCAACACTACTTTAAATGTTCTCCTTGATGTTCGAGACACCAAACATCAAGTAAAGGTCGGACTTCGGTTACAAAGGAAACCATGAGCACACCTGCTATAATAAATCATAGAAGAAGCCTTATGAAGAGTGGTTGTTATTTGCTGATTCAAGAGAATTTGACAATAGGCTTTCTGACTAGTTGTGTCAACCATTGCATCAATCATGTCAGACTTACATAGAAACCTATGTCAAAACCTTGAGGAAGACCAACCATATATCTGCTTGAGATTCAGATTCGGTTAAGTGAAATGATACTTCAGACTCAACGTGTCTGAATAGATAGTTTGCAACTGAAAGGGCATGTATGCCCCATGTGTGGTTTTGGTAATTAATGACAATCCCTATGGACTAATGTGCAAATTGAGTTTCACTTGTAGGTTTGTCCATTGGCATCGCTTGGACCATGTGTTGGTTTCAAGGATGAAAAATAAGAAGCATTGTCTAAGGGCTTTGTGCCTATTGGAATCAAGTAGAAGAAGAAGATCAAGTATGTCTTGAAGAATAAGAAGAAGAAGAAGAAGATGGAGTTCCTCATGGCTATCTTCAAGACATTGTCAAGAATTGATGTGCAAGCTCAAGATGCACCATCTCTAGAAGATCTCATGCTTGGAGCTTGCCTCCTCGGCGTTCATGGAGTCATGAAGACAAGGTCAAAGAAGAGGTTTCCCCATGGAGTATGGGGGAGCCATTCACAAGTCTTCATCAAGCAAGAGCAAGCATGACCAATCAAGAAAGGTGTTCCATTTTGAAGGTGACAAGATTGTCTTCATCAAGCTCAAGTGGGATGCTCAAGGAAAAGGTATGATCTTGATAGGGTTTCTTCTTTACCGATCTCTTGTAGTGTTGGGAGACTGGGTTTAGGATAGATGGCCGTACTATCAAGAGGGGCTCTCGAGTGGGTGACTCGTTCGTATCTTTCGGAGAGAGCTCAAACCTTTGCATACATAGCATCATCTTTCTTGGTTGTTGTTTGGTTCTTGTCCATGTGAGGATCTAGAGCTTGTGGTTATCTTCATAACAAGCTCTAGTTCATAAAAAACGGATTTCCCATGCATATCTTATTGCATTTTTTATCTTGCGGATTTTCCGGCTCCACACCTTGGGAGGTATGTCACATATATATTCATGGTATTTTCTCTCTTGGTGATATCCAATATTTCCAACAAAATTGGTTTTGTCTCGTTTGGAGTTTGGACGTGAAAGTTATTGCAGTTTTGGTTTCTGAAGTTTCTCTGACCGGAAGTACCGACCAGGTCCCAGAAGTACTGCTCGGGCAGAAATGCCGCCGGTAGTACCGGTCTTAATTCCGACCCAACTTCCGGCAACCCTGATTTTGGTTCTGTACCATCTCTGTCTTGGTGTGCGTATTTGTCGGAACTTCGGTTGGAATTTTGGGCGGTAGTACCAGCCCAGGCGGTAGTACCGTTGACCCACCGGTAGTACTGGCCGACCTCATTTTTGTGTTCGTTCGCACCTCGTTTTTGGACCGTTGGCTGAGTGCCACCGGTACTACCGGCCACCCACCGGTACTACGGGCCGTGCACGATTCTGTGGGTAACGGGCAGATCGGGGAGACCTTTAAAAGGAGCTCCCCTTTCCCCTTCGGCGCCCACTAGCTTTTTCTTGGTTCTTGCTCTATCTCTCTCCTCCATTGTTGACCTTGAAGATCTTGCCCTCTCCCCTTCTCCCTCCTATGATTGTTGCATCTTTTTGAGGGATTTGAGAGAGGAGATCTAGATCTACAAGCCCCACCAAGCAAAATCCCTTCTTTGTGAAGGAATCCTTGGGATCTAGATCTTGGAGAGTTTTGTGTTCTCCTCTTGTGTTCTTCCTCCCTTATTCCCCCAATAGCTTTTGTAGCTTTGGTGAAATTTGAGAGAGAAGGACTTGCCTCTTGCATTTGGTGCATAGGTTTGAGTTCTCCTCGGAGATTCGGTGAGTTCAAGCCCTTGGGCTTGTTTCTATTGGGTTCTTGGAGCCCTAGACGGTTGTGTGGTTAGATTGTTGACCTTTTGTGGTCTTGTAGCCTTTTGTGGCCTTGTTGCCTTTTGTGGCTTTGTAGCCTTTGTGGCATTGTTGTTGGGAGCCTCCAATTAAGTTGTGGAGATTTCCCCAACCTTGTACGGGTTCGGTGACCGCCCTCAAGTGTCCCATAGTGGAACATGATTAGGCCTTTGTGGCGAGCTCACGGGAGAATAGGGTGAGCATTTTGTGGCGTCGGTACGTTGCGTGCCTTCGCATCTTGGGGTGAGGCCTTGTGTGGCGTTGGGTGAGCATCGTGCCACCACACCTCGAGGTGAGCCACTTGTGGCATTCGAAGTACATTGCGCCCCTGCACCTCTCCAACGGAGATGCAGCTTCTTTGGAAGTGAACTTCGGGAAACAAATCATCGTCTCCGCATCCATCGGTTATCTCTCAACCGAGCCCTTTACTTATGCAATTTACATTGTGATAGCCTTCGTGCTTGAAGTATATTCTCTTGCTATCATCTTGTTGCTTGTCTTGCTTAGCATAGGTTGTTGGTGCACTTAGTGAAACTAGTGGATATAGGTTTTGGCTTGATAAATTAAACGTTAAGTTTTATTCCGCATTTATTAGAGCCTAAACCATAATATTTTTTAAAACGCCTATTCACCCCCCTCTAGGCAACGTCCATTTCCCTTTCAGCAACATTTACCATAAACGTAAAGTTACTGGATTCTCAAGATATGGACTACAGTGTTAAGCTCCAAACGACTGAGTACGTTGCTATACCAATGTATTAGCAACTTGTCAAAGGACAACTGCTCATACATCAAGTACATGCAACGAAATACAAGTGTCCATAAGGAAACATAGATAACTCTACTCGAATCCACGATGACATCTTTCAACCAATGCACGTAAATTGGAGAAGGTTACTTCTTAACATCCAGAACACAATACTTTGAGATATCCCGAAGAAGGTTCTTAAAAAGTTTTCCAACATTAATGCCAAATGTTCCATATGAATCTGTTCTAGCATGGAGAGGATAAGGATGTCATCGATGGGCTCAACAACAAACTTATCGAGATACTCCAGGAAGATGGACTCATATGTTGTATGAACAAGGCAAGTATTGGTCAGACCAAAGGATATGAAGATGTACTCAAGTGAAACATCACGAGTAGCAACATCATCAAGATAGTCCTTGGAACCGAGTTTGATTTGACGATAACCCAAATCAAATCAAAAGCGAGGAAGATAATATATCCATGAAGGATATACTATCTTTCTTCAGCACGAACAAAACTAGACATCCCTTTAAGATGAACTAAGTCAGATAGAACTTTTGTCTTACAACTCTCCAAGTTGTTGTTTAAGCTCAACCAACTAGTTCAGGGGTATCCATCACGGATCCTTGTAGAAGAAGTAGCTCAGCAAACTTGCTTGCTAAAGAACTTGACAAACACGGTCATGTGGCAACATGGAAATACTTCTAGTAGACGTCTAGAATATCACGAACCACCGATATGTCACTTGGTTCAAGAGGAAACTTGCTTGGTAAGGCAAGACGACATAGTCTCAGAGCTTCGGCACATGCCTAACTCTTTGACCGAGGAGAGTGTACCAGAATAACGGACCTGGCACAATCATCCTTTGCTTAGTGATAGGGTTAACCAATCACGCTAAGAATGACACAAATGTCCTTGGAGTTCAAAGAAATGATGATTGCTAAGAATCTCAGATGGCCACATTATTACGCACACGCATCATTCATGAGCACAAGAGATCAGAGGAAGGGTGGGTAATTATGTGTAAGAGCATCACTTCATTAAGAAGGTCATGAAACTCAACACAACCTCTTAGTGTAAAAGAGTGTGATACTCTCAGATAAACAGGTAGAAGCTAATCATGCCTCTTAATTTGTGGACTACAACACTTTGTCCTGGTCCTAGATATGACAAGGTACTAGAGTTTGTTTCTCCTGACATTTCGAAATGGTTTGTCATGATGGACCACAAGAGTATCTTTCATCGGAAGGCACCAATGCACAATACCACTTGGCTACCAACTAGTAAACAAAGGTCGGAAAACAACAAGGGAAAAAAGAACATGCTCAGGGTAGAATCCCGAGATGTGGATGCATAGATTATCAATCTTCCAAAAACCAATGCATAGAAGGGAGGGTGTGGCAGAGTCACGAGTATAGATGCGATACTCACAAGGAGTACACTTGTCGTGATCTATTTGGTTCCATTAAAGAACATCTTCCATAGCATGTGGTAGGGAAGTCCTCAATTTTCGAAATTCAATCGCGACAATATCCACAAGCTTGAAGGCTAGAATTGTAGTACCAGCCATCCTGAGGTAATATTTTAACATTAACAACAGGGGACAATGGAATGGATCTTGGGTTAAAGATCAGCTTCATGTACAAGATTCATAACACTAGAACCCAGCACAATCCTGGATCTTCGGTTCAAGTCCAAGGTTTAAAACCCGAGAGAAGAGTAACTACTACTTGAGTAATACAGCGTACACTACAAGATAGTAATCACGAGGTAGCTTCCAAGAGAACAAAGAACTTCTGAAGTACCCAAACAAACAAAAAGGAGGCACACGAGGCGAAAGGAAACCTCGAAGCCTAGAACAGAATATTATGGATCCTACAATATAATATTGTGGGTCCATAAGATAGAGAGATCATGATGGAAAAGAATCTCTCGGACGAAGCAGAGCAAAGGGAACAAAGAACACACAACACACACAACTCTAGAGACCTCTACACTAGGTCAACTGGTTGAGAAATGACATGCCCAGAAGGCACCTAAGTTTTGAAAGACTAGAAGAGATATCAAAACTTTTACAAAGTCAACGCAAGAGAAGATGACCCATAGTTAGAGCGAAACTGAATAAGGAGAAAAAGAAGCATACAATACTTTTCATCTTTAAAATAGTTTTCATAACCACTAGACTCAACATCGACCAGTAGCAAGGTTTTCCTACGGTCGGTACTTCTCTGATACCAAGAACTATAACACCCCCGGGATCAGGGTTAAACAAATCCAGACCTTAGTCTGACATAAGCTTAACCTAGAGCTCGAGGATATCTAGTGAGAAATCGGTAACACAACAGTAACCCTGCGACACAAAAAATTATTACAGCAAGCTCATAACTGAGCGAAGAACCAAAATATGACAAGCGGAGGTCACTGACCATAAACATCAAACAATGGAAGTCAAATTATGCTATTAAGTATAGCAAACTTAACAAATGGCCTAAGAGGCCTGAAGCATAATGATGACGTCCTAGCCCATAGATTCTAGGTTGCCGGCCGAGAACCCCAAGCTACTCGTCGGTGTCGATGTCGTACGGAACACGTCTTCATGGAACACTTACTCTGAAAGTATCAACAAAGCAAGGGTGAGTACATGGTGTACTCCGCAAGACTTATGGCTGGTGGGGTTATTTTGCATAAAGCCATCTTTGTTTTTAAATCAAGAGGGAGAAGGAGCTCGTCTACTCAAAATATTTTAAAAGGGGATAAGAGAGCGACATCTCCGAAGAATTGATCATCATCTTGATATCCACCAAAGTAATCCTCATCTCACAACTAGGATCACCCCCTCGTACCCATGAGGAAGCATCCTTTAAGCACACGTTGATCTACCAAGTTTTACGATTAGGTTCATATTCTCTATGATCTTAGAATTCGGTCACCAAGCGTTCATAACCGTGAACACGGCTTTTCGAAAAGATTTAACCCTGTAGGGGTGTACAACTTTACCCACACGTACCAACCTATTCTTAATGCCACAATGACTAGCCCTCTTCCTTGGAAGGCCGGCAGAGGGTGGTTGGACACGACCTTTACCTTGCTTTCACCGAGACCATGAGTCACGCCCTAAGGATGGTTCAGCCATAACGGGTCAAATCCCGAAGCCGGTCCCTAGATATGTGAGGCGAGGTTGGTTTACCAGGGGCTCCATCGACCCCAAGCAACCCGGCCACGCTTACCTACCTGTATGAATGCACCTCCTTCACCTCCTTCGAGAACAACCAGAATGCATATGTCAAATGGAAAGCCCAAACTATGTGACTCATGGAATCTACTAGGCAAGTTAATCAGTGGAGGAGTTCCCAAGCCCCGTGTGGTTGTACGCTCGTCTCGGTTCCAAAGGCGAGAACTCGGTTCCTAGGAGTGGCGAGCATGGGACTAGAAAAACCACATCCCACCGTGGCCTCCCATACAAGCCTTAGCATGTTTAACCTTTACCACTGATCTTACCTCATCAGTATACTTCGTTCTCCTGTCATACTAGATTCTCTGCATTTGGTACATCTTCTGGATGAACCAGCACTGACAGCTAAGCATGGCTAAGCAAGACACAGATAACAGCTCTAGCAGTGCACACAAGCCAAACCTAGTTATGCTAGGAGCATTGGATCAGGTAATATAAGCTTAAAGGGAGTAATGCAATAGATAGGATACTATATCTATCGATAAGAGACCACAGTAGAATCGTATGCATCATGGCAAGCATGAAATACTTTTGAAAGCATAGGATTCTATTATGAGTGGGGCTATGCTTGCCTTGTTTGTTGATACCCAGATATAGATCTTCGGAAGCCTTGTACTTGACTTGATTACAGTTGGTCAAGTATTGTTCGTCGATCTTCGATGGTGGTGATCTTGGTCTTCGATCTCGGAGTCGGTATCGTATTCTACCGAAAAGAAGCAAACACTAGAGAGAAAGGGGAAACAACAATCAACACATGGCATCGATGCAATGCTCAAGCAAGGATAATGATATGACAAGTTAAATAGAGTTGAGATGGAACCCTAAGGCATGCTCAACAATTTAAACAGGGTTCCGAGGGTCGCAAACCCTAGAACAAGGGAAACCCCGGAACACCTCTAAAGGGTTGATTTAGTTATCTAATTAAACTTGTCATTTAAGGTTCTTAACAATGCATGATTATGAGTCTATTGTAAATATCTCATTTTTCTGAACATTTTGATATATTATACACATTTTTCTGACTTATAAATAATTAGTTATTGAATTTATAAGATTAAACCAATTCTAGAATTATTAAAACAATTTATAAAGTTATTTGAGATAGCCCATAAACTTTTTACACTAGGGCACCACCTAGCCACATTGGCTGACCAAAGGGCCCCATGCCACATCAGCAAGCCACGTGGCCAAAGCGGGACCCACATCGGGTTTGAATGGGCCGACCCGCGTGCTGACGTCATGATGCGCGGGCGTGACGTCACCCCAGGGCTGGGTTGATTCTCACCCGGGCTAGGGTTACCCACTGCAACTGAAAGGGGGGCCCATGCCACAGCAGCATGCCACCTTAGTGACAGGGCCCGCATCGAGTTGACTCGTGCTGACCCATGCAGCGGAGGGGATCCAACGCCGGCGACCACCCGGTGGTGGCGCTATAGTGTGCTCACGGACTCGGGAGAGGCTCATTTGATGTGGCTCTTTGAAGTGAACTAGAAAAGGGTGGCGTTGTCCTCTATTGGTCACCGGAGCAGGTGGTGCGACAACGACCGACGGCGACGAACATGAGCTATCAGTGCGGGCATGCTACATGATAAGAGGGGATGGGATAGAGGTACGGCGAGATTCGTGAGCTCACCCTGAAGCTCAAGAGCTTGACGGTGAGGTGGGGTGCGGTCGGAATTGATGGCGATTGACGATGACGGTGGCGGCCGGAGGCGGTGAAGAATTGCTCGATTAGCTCATCTGCGGTCCTCCCGGCTTGCGTGAGTTGGTGGGGAGGCTCAACTCGTCGATACGAAGCTTCCAGGAACAACGGAAAAGCTCGGGGCGGACTCCAGCGGCGGTGCTCGACGGTGCCTAGCGGCTAGGGTTTTGGTCCGGGTTGGGGAATGAGGGAGAGAGCACTAGGGAGAGGAAGAGTGGATGAGGACGGAAGAGAGACGTCGCAGGGCGGTCTTATCTTCTCCCTGGAGCGGCAGCAACGATCTTGGGGCACGGCGGCAGCTCTCGCATGACCAGCGAGCTACTTCAGCGACGTCGCTAGGTTGACGACGAGGATTGCATGGACAAAAGGGTAAGGTGGGCCGGGCCTTGGTGGGATACTGCTGGGCAACAAGCTGCTGCGCACGAGCAACTGATAGGAGGGAAAGGGAGGTGGGCCGGCTGGGCTGCGACTGCTGTTTTTTTAGCAAACGTTTTCCATTTCCTTTTTCCTGTTTTCTATTTGTATTTTCAAAACAAAACTATTTTGGGTATTCCAAAAATAGCACCAGACTTTATAAAACATCTAAAACAATGTGATGCCCTTGGAACAGTTTGGGCTTCACAAACTTTTGTACTTTTACAATTATTCAAAACTCTTTTGAATTGATTTGAGAGAAAGAGGATACTAGGGTTTTAGGGGGTTTGCATTATTTTATTTGCATGCATTTTAAAAGATGATGCTCATGAATGCAGAAACAAACCCTAAATACTATTTAAGTAAAACTGGGTTGTTACAAAAGAACAAACATGCAATGAACTCTGATGGATCCGTATGTGGTTTGTGAAAAGAACACACATCTAGTGAACTCTGGTGGATCCATATGCATTGAGACTGGTGGATCCATATGTGGTCTACGAAAAGAACACACATTTCAATGACACTTGTGGATCCATATGTGGTTTGTGAAAAGAACAGACATGTAATGAACTCAGGTGAATCCATATGTGGTGTGTGAAAAGAACACACATGCCATGACACTGGTGGATCCATATGTGGTTTGTGAAAAGAGCACACATGTGATGACACTGGTGGATCCAGGTAGTTTGTGAAAAGAACACACATGCAATGACACTGGTGGATCCATATGTGGTCTATGAAAAGAACATACATGAAATGACTCTAGATGTGGTTAATGAAAGAATACACATTTCAGTGACAATGGTGGTTCCATATGTGGTTTGTGAAAAGAACAGACATGCAATGACTCTAGCTGTGATTACTGAAAATAACACACATGCAATGACACTAGTGGATCCATATGTGGATTGCGAAAAGAACACACATTTCAATGACACTGGTGGATCCGTATGTGGTTTGTGAAAAGAACATACATCTAGTGACTCTGGTTGTGGTTAATGAAAAGAACACACATGCAATGACACTGGTGGATCCACATGTGGATTGTGAAAAGAACACGCATGCAATGACTCTAGCTATTATTAATGAAAAGAATACATATGCAATGACACTGGTGGATCCATATGTGGTCTGTGAAAAGAACACACATGCAATGAAACTGGTGGATCCATATGTGGTTTGTGAAAAGAACATCCATTAAGTGACTCTACGTGTGGTTAATGTGAAGAACACACATGCAATGACACAGGTGGATCCATGTGGTTTGTGAAAAGAACACACATGCAATGACTCTAGATGTGGTTAATGAAAAGAACAGACATGCAATAAACTCTGGTGGATCCATATGTGGTATGTGAAAAGAACACACATGAAAATGACAGTGGTAGATCCATATGTGGTTTCTGAAAAGAACATACATCAACTGACCCTAGCTGTGGTTAATGAAAACAACACACATTTCAATAACACTGGTGGATCCATATGTGGTCTGTGAAAAGAACAGACATGCAATAAACTCTGGTGGATCCATCTGTGGTATGTGAAAAGAACACACATGAAAATGACACTAGTAGATCCATATGTGGTTTGTGAAAAGAACATACATCAAGTGACTCTAGCTGTGGTTAATTAAAAGAACACACATTCGAATGACACTGGTGGTTCCATATGTGGTCTATGAAAAGAACACACATGCAATGAACTCTGGTGGATCCATATGTGGTATGTGAAAAGAACACACATGCAATGAAAATGGTGGATCCATATGTGGTATGTGAAAAGAACAAACATGCAATGAACTTTGGTGGATCCATATGTGGTTTGTGAAAAGAACACACATCCAGTGAACTCTGGTGGATCCATATGGAATGACACTCGTGGATCCCTATGTGGTCTGTGAAAAGAACACACATTTCAATGACACTGGTGGATCCATATGTGGTTTGTGAAAATATCACACATGCAATGAACTCTGGTGGATCCGTATGTGGTATGTGAAAAGAACACACATGCAATGACACTGGTGGATCCATATGTGGTCTGTGAAAAGAACAGACATGCAATGAACTCTGGTGGATCCATATGTGGTTTGTGAACAGAACACAGATCCAGTGAACTCTGGTGGATCCATATGTGGTCTATGAAAAGAACATACATGAAATGACTTTAGATGTGGTTAATGAAAAAATACACATTTCAATGACAATGGTGGTTCCATATGTGGTTTGTGAAAAGAACAGACATGCAATGACTCTAGCCGTGGTTAATGAAAAGAACACACATGCAATGACACTAGTGGATCCATATATTGATTGTGAAAAGAACACACATTTCAATGACAATGGTGGTTCCATATGTGGTTTCTGAAAAGAACAGATATGCAATGACTCTAGCTGTGGTTAATGAAAAGAACACACATGCAATGACACTGGTGGATCCATATGTGGTTAATGAAAAGAACACACATGCAATGAACTCTGGTGGATCCATATGTGGATTGTGAAAAGAACACACATGCAATGACTCTATATGTTGTTAATGAAAAGAACACACATGCAATGACACTGGTGGATCCATATGTGGTCTATGAAAAGAACACACATGCAATGAAACTGGTGGATCCATATGTGTTTTGTGAAAAGAACATACATCAAATGACTCTAGTTGTGGTTAATGAGAACACACATGCAATGACACTGGTGGATCCATGTGGTTTGTGAAAATAACACACATGCAATGACTCTAGATGTGGTTAATGAAAAGAACAAACATGCAATGAACTCATGTGGATCCATATGTGGTATGTGAAAAGAACACACATGAAAATGACACTGGTGGATCCATATGTGGTTTGTGAAAAGAACATACATCAAGTGACTCTAGTTGTTGTTAATGAAAAGAACACACATGCAATGACACTGGTGGATCCATATGTGGTTAATGAAAATAACACACATGCAATGACACTGGTGGATCCATATGTGGTATGTGAAAAGAACACACATGAAAATGACACTAGTGGATCCATATGTGGTTTGTGAAAAGAACATACATAAAGTGACTCTAGCTATGGTTAATGAAAAGAACACACATGCAATGACACTGGTGGATCCATATCTGGATTGTGAAAAGAACACACATGCAATAACTCTAGCTATTGTTAATGAAAAGAACACATATGCAATGACACTGGTGGATCCATATGTGGTCTGTGAAAAGAACACACATGCAATGAAACTGGTGGATCCATATGTGGTTTGTGAAAAGAACATCCATCAAGTGACTCTAGCTATGGTTCATGAGAATAACACACATGTAATGACATTGGTGGATCCATGTGGTTTGTGAAAAGAACACACATGCAATGACTCTAGATGTGGTTAATGAAAAGAACAGACATGCAATAAACTCTGGTGGATCCATATGTTGTATGTGAAAAGAACACACATGAAAATGACACTGGTAGATCCATATGTGGTTTGTGAAAAGAACATACATCAAGTGACTCTAGATGTGGTTAATGAAAAGAACACTCATTTCAATGACACTGGTGGTTCCATATGTGGTCTGTGAAAAGAACACACATGCAATGAACTCTGGTGGATCCATATGTGGTTTGTGAAAAGAACAAACATGCAATGAACTCTGGTGGATCCATATGTGGTTTGTGAAAAGAACACACATCTAGTGAACTCTGGTGGATCCATATATATTGACACTGGTGGATCCATATGTGGTTTGTGAAAAGAACACACATTTCAATGACACCGGTGGATCCATATGTGGTTTGTGAAAAGAACAGACATGCAATGAACTCTAGTGGATCCATATGTGATGTGTGAAAAGAACACACATGCAATGACATTGGTGGATCCATATGTGGTCTGTGAAAAGAACACACATGTGATGGCACTGGTGGATCCATGTGGTTTGTGAAAAGAACACACATGCAATGACACTGGTGGATCCATATGTGGTCTGTGAAAAGAACATACATGAAATGACTCTAGATGTGGTTAATGAAAAAATACACATTTCAATGACAATGATGGTTCCATATGTGGTTTGTGAAAAGAACAGACATGCAATGACTCTAGCTGTGGTTAATGAAAAGAACACACATGCAATGACACTAGTGGATCCATATATTGATTGTGAAAAGAACACACATTTCAATGACAATGGTGGTTCCATATGTGGTTTCTGAAAAGAACAGATATGCAATGACTCTAGCTGTGGTTAATGAAAAGAACACACATGCAATGACACTGGTGGATCCATATATGGTTAATGAAAAGAACCACATGCAATGAACTCTGGTGGATCCATATGTGGATTGTGAAAAGAACACACATGCAATGACTCTATATGTTGTTAATGAAAAGAACACACATGCAATGACACTGGTGGATCCATATGTGGTCTATGAAAAGAACACACATGTAATGAAACTGGTGGATCCATATGTGTTTTGTGAAAAGAACATACATCAAATGACTCTAGTTCTGGTTAATGAGAACACACATGCAATGACACTGGTGGATCCATGTGGTTTGTGAAAATAACACACATGCAATGACTCTAGATGTTGTTAATGAAAAGAACAAACATGCAATGAACTCATGTGGATCCATATGTGGTATGTGAAAAGAACACACATGAAAATGACACTGGTGGATCCATATGTGGTTTGTGAAAAGAACATACATCAAGTGACTCTAGTTGTTGTTAATGAAAAGAACACACATGCAATGACACTGGTGGATCCATATGTGGTTAATGAAAATAACACACATGCAATGACACTGGTGGATCCATATGTGGTTTGTGAAAAGAACACACAAGAAAATGACACTAGTGGATCCATATGTGGTTTGTGAAAAGAACATACATAAAGTGACTCTAGTTGTGGTTAATGAAAAGAACACACATGCAATGACACTGGTGGATCCATATCTGGATTGTGAAAAGAACACACATGCAATAATTCTTGCTATTGTTAATGAAAAGAACACGTATGCAATGACACTGGTGGATCCATATGTGGTCTGTGAAAAGAACACACATGCAATGAAACTGGTGGATCCATATGTGGTTTGTGAAAAGAACATCCATCAAGTGACTCTAGCTATGGTTCATGAGAATAACACACATGTAATGACATTGGTGGATCCATGTGGTTTGTGAAAAGAACACACATGCAATGACTCTAGATGTGGTTAATGAAAAGAACAGACATGCAATAAACTCTGGTGCATCCATATGTGGTATGTGAAAACAACACACATGAAATTGACACTGGTAGATCCATATGTGGTTTGTGAAAAGAACATACATCAAGTGACCCTAGCTGTGGTTAATGAAAAGAACACACATTTCAATGACACTGGTGGATCCATATGTGGTCTGTGAAAAGAACACACATGCAATGAAATGGTGGATCCATATGTGGTATGTGAAAAGAACAAACATGCAATGAACTCTGGTGGATCCATATGTGGTTTGTGAAAAGAACACACATCTAGTGAACTCTGGTGGATCCATATATATTGACACTGGTGGATCCATATGTGGTTTGTGAAAAGAACAGACATGCAATGAACTCTGGTGGATCCATATGTGATGTGTGAAAAGAACACACATGCAATGACATTGGTGGATCCATATGTGGTCTGTGAAAAGAACACACATGCGATGGCACTGGTGGATCCATGTGGTTTGTGAAAAGAACACACATGCAATGACACTGGTGGATCCATATGTGGTCTGTGAAAAGAACATACATGAAATGACTCTAGATGTGGTTAATGAAAAAATACACATTTCAATGACAATGATGGTTCCATATGTGGTTTGTGAAAAGAACAGACATGCAATGACTCTAGCTATGGTTAATGAAAAGAACACACATGCAATGACACTAGTGGATCCATATATTGATTGTGAAAAGAACACACATTTCAATGACAATGGTGGTTCCATATGTGGTTTCTGAAAAGAACAGATATGCAATGACTCTAGCTGTGGTTAATGAAAAGAACACACATGCAATGACACTGGTGGATCCATATGTGGTTAATGAAAAGAACACACATGCAATGAACTCTAGTGGATCCATATGTGGATTGTGAAAAGTACACACATGCAATGACTCTATATGTTGTTAATGAAAAGAACACACATGCAATGACACTGGTGGATCCATATGTGGTCTATGAAAAGAACACACATGCAATGAAACTGGTGGATCCATATGTGTTTTGTGAAAAGAACATACATCAAATGACTCTAGTTGTGGTTAATGAGAACACACATGCAATGACACTGGTGGATCCATGTGGTTTGTGAAAATAACACACATGCAACGACTCTTGATGTTGTTAATGAAAAGAACAAACATGCAATGAACTCATGTGGATCCATATGTGGTATGTGAAAAGAACACACATGAAAATGACACTGGTGGATCCATATGTGGTTTGTGAAAAGAACATACATCAAGTGACTCTAGTTGTGGTTAATGAAAAGAACACACATGCAATGACACTGGTGGATCCATATGTGGTTAATGAAAATAACACACATGCAATGACACTGGTGGATCCATATGTGGTCTGTGAAAAGAACACACAAGAAAATGACACTAGTGGATCCATATGTGGTTTGTGAAAAGAACATACATAAAATGACTCTAGCTGTGGTTAATGAAAAGAACACACATGCAATGACACTGGTGGATCCATATCTGGATTGTGAAAAGAACACACATGCAATAACTCTAGCTATTGTTAATGAAAAGAACACATATGCAATGACACTGGTGGATCCATATGTGGTCTGTGAAAAGAACACACATGCAATGAAACTGGTGGATCCATATGTGGTTTGTGAAAAGAACATCCATCAAGTGACTCTAGCTATGGTTCATGAGAATAACACACATGTAATGACATTGGAGGATCCATGTGGTTTGTGAAAAGAACACACATGCAATGACTCTAGATGTGGTTAATGAAAAGAACAGACATGCAATAAACTCTGGTGGATCCATATGTGGTATGTGGAAAGAACACACATGAAAATGACACTGGTAGATCCATATGTGGTTTGTGAAAAGAACATACATCAAGTGACCCTAGCTGTGGTTAATGAAAAGAACACACATTTCAATGACACTGGTGGATCCATATGTGGTCTGTGAAAAGAACACACATGCAATGAAATGGTGGATCCATATGTGGTATGTGAAAAGAACAAACATGCAATGAACTCTGGTGGATCCATATGTGGTTTGTGAAAAGAACACACATCTAGTGAACTCTGGTGGATCCATATATATTGACACTGGTGGATCCATATGTGGTTTGTGAAAAGAACAGACATGCAATGAACTCTGGTGGATCCATATGTGATGTGTGAAAAGAACACACATGCAATGACATTGGTGGATCCATATGTGGTCTGTGAAAAGAACACACATGCGATGGCACTGGTGGATCCATGTGGTTTGTGAAAAGAACACACATGCAATGACACTGGTGGATCCATATGTGGTCTGTGAAAAGAACATACATGAAATGACTCTAGATGTGGTTAATGAAAAAATACACATTTCAATGACAATGATGGTTCCATATGTGGTTTGTGAAAAGAACAGACATGCAATGACTCTAGCTATGGTTAATGAAAAGAACACACATGCAATGACACTAGTGGATCCATATATTGATTGTGAAAAGAACACACATTTCAATGACAATGGTGGTTCCATATGTGGTTTCTGAAAAGAACAGATATGCAATGACTCTAGCTGTGGTTAATGAAAAGAACACACATGCAATGACACTGGTGGATCCATATGTGGTTAATGAAAAGAACACACATGCAATGAACTCTAGTGGATCCATATGTGGATTGTGAAAAGTACACACATGCAATGACTCTATATGTTGTTAATGAAAAGAACACACATGCAATGACACTGGTGGATCCATATGTGGTCTATGAAAAGAACACACATGCAATGAAACTGGTGGATCCATATGTGTTTTGTGAAAAGAACATACATCAAATGACTCTAGTTGTGGTTAATGAGAACACACATGCAATGACACTGGTGGATCCATGTGGTTTGTGAAAATCACACACATGCAACGACTCTAGATGTGGTTAATGAAAAGAACAAACATGCAATGAACTCATGTGGATCCATATGTGGTATGTGAAAAGAACACACATGAAAATGACACTAGTGGATCCCTATGCGGTTTGTGAAAAGAACATACATCCAATGACTCTAGTTGTGGTTAATGAAAAGAACACACATGCAATGACACTGGTGGATCCATATGTGGTTAATGAAAATAACACACATGCAATGACACTGGTGGATCCATATGTGGTCTGTGAAAAGAACACACATGCAATGAAAATGGTGGATCCACATGTGGTTTGTGAAGAGAACACACATGCAATGAACTCTGGTGGATCCATATGTGGTTTGTGAAAAGAACACACATCCAATGAACTCTGGTGGATCCATATGCAATGACACTGGTGGATCCATATGTGGTCTTTGAAAAGAACACACATTTCAATGACACTAGTGGATCCATATGTGGTCTGTGAAAAGAACACACATGCAATGAACTCTGATGGATCCATATGTGGTCTGTGAAAAGAACACAGATGCAATGACACTGGTGGATCCATATGTGGTATGTGAAAAGAACACACATGCGATGGCACCCTGGTGGATCCATATGTGGTTTGTGAAAAGAACACACATCCGGTGAACTCTGGTGGATCCATATGCAATGACACTGGTGGCACTACAAGAAAAGTTTCCTTCCGCAATGAATTGGCCCGACGGTCGTCGTAGAAGGCGCGTCTTCCACGACGAAATTCTTGGCTCGGCCGTGGCTGATGGAAAACTTTTTTGTCTAGTTTCACGGCCCTCTACTACGACGGATCTGCTAAAAACATGGAGGAAGCACGGCCAGCGCGTGGCAGAAGCATGATTTTCGTTTCCTCGCGCGATGTTGACTTGCCGAAGTCTTTTGAGGCATGTGGGTCCCGGACGTCAGTATCTCTAGCGGACCATACTTTTCGGTCACGCCTTCCTGATTTGAACTTGATAACGTAGCTCGAGGCGTCTGCCGTTTAGTTAGGCTGCTAGGTCCCACATTTCAGCCTCTCATTAGAAGGATCGTGTGTATGATGGAATTTTTTCATTTGCTCGTGCTACCCTGTTCCGAAGTTGATAGAGCTGCTCGATGCATCTATCGTTTAATAAACCTCCTAGGACCCACATGTCGTCCTCTCATTAGAAGAAACGTGTGTATGATGGAATTTTTTCCTTCACTGGCGCTACCCCATTCCGAGTTGATAGCGTTGCTCGACGCATCTACCGTTTAACCACCCCCCCGAGCCCCACATGTCATCCTCTCATTAGAAGAAATGTGTGTATGATGGATTTTTCCCTTGGCTCCTGCTACCCTGTTCGGAACTTGATAGCGATGTTCGACGCATCTACCGTTTAATCACGATGCTGGGCCCCACATGTCATCCTCTCATTAAAAGAAACGTGTGTATGATGGATTTTTTACCCTCTGTAGAGCCTTCGTGTTCCGAACTTGATAGCTTTGCTCGCTGCATCAGCCGTTTATTTAGGCTGGTGGGTCCCTTATGTCAGCCTCACATTAGAAGAATCGTGGGATGATGGAATTTTTTCTTCTCTAGAGCTACCCTGTTCCGAACTAGATAGCGTTGCTCGACAAATCTGCCGTTTGCTCACGCTGCTGGGTCCCCCATTTCAGCCTCTCATTAAAAGAAACATGTACACGCTGAACTTTTTCTCGCTCGCGCCTCCTTGTTTCGAACTGGCTACGTTGCTCGATGTAACATCTGTATAAGGTCGCACTGCTAGGTCCCACATATCAGCCTATATGTAATGAAACGTGCGTATGATGGACTTTTTTTGGCCATGTCCGTTGTTTTGACCTTGGGAACTTACTAGGTCCCAGATGTCAACCACCTCTGTGCAGGAAACGTGTCTATGCTGGGTCCCAGCTGGCACCCTCTATTTGAAAGAAATGTGTGTATGTTGGACTATTTTTCGGGTCCCAGATGTCAGCCTCAGAGTACAAAAAATGCTCAGAAAGGCCGAATTAAAAAGATTCTAGGCTAACTTGGGGTAGATGCCCTATTCTTCATGGATTATATTCCATGGGCTCACCCCTAAATTGAATGGGCTACAGTCGGTGGCCACAAGACCACGAAAAGGCCGAATTAGAAGGTATTGGGCTATGCTTGGGGCTGATAGGCTAATTTCATGGGCTATGCTTGGGCCTGCTGGGTCCGACATGCCAGCTTCTCTATAAGTGCAACGTGTGTGTGATGGAATTTTTTTCAGTCGCGTCCGCTGTTTTCACCGTGACAGCCGTGTATGGTCTTACTGTTGGGGCCCTTATGTCAGCATCTCTGGCACGTTCTGGCTTGTGGGTCCCTGATGCAGCCTTGTATGTTCTGTCTGGTGGGTCCCCGATGCAGCCTCGTATTTTCCCTTGGCTATTGCCTCCATGATTTCAACTCGATAACATTGCTCGATCTATCTACCGTCTAGTCACGCAGCTAGGTCCTCCATGTCAGCCTCACATTATAAGAATCGTGTGTATGATGGAATTTGTTTCTTCGCTCGCTCTACCCTGTTCCGAACTTGATAGCATTGCTCGATGCATCTACCGTTTAATCAAACTCACCCCACATCTCATCCTCTCATTAGAAGAAACGAGTGTATGGTAGAACTTTTTCCCTCGGTCACGCCTCCGTGTTCCGAACTTGATAGTGTTGATCGCTGCATCTACCATTTAATCATGATGCAGGGCCCCACATGTCATCCACTCATTAGAAGAAACGTGTGTATGATGGAATTTTTGCTGTTTTTCTAGGTTGCTGGGTCCCCCATGTGAGCCTCTCATTAGAGGAAACGTGTGCATGTGGACTTTTTTCTCGCTCGCGCCTCCCTGTTTTGAACTTGGCAACGTCGCTCGAGGCAGAACCTGTATAAGGCCGCGCTACTGGGTCCCACATGCGGTCTTTCTGTAAATCAAACCTGCATATGATGGACTTTTTTCGGCCGCGCGTCCGCTGTTTTGACCTTGGCAACATTGCTCGATGTGGCAGCCGTGTATGGTATTGCTGCTGAGGCCCCCATGTCAGCCTCTCTGGTATGTTCTGGCTTGTGGGTCCCAGATGCAGCCTCGTATGTTCTGGCAGGTGGGTTCCTGATGCTAGCCTCTCTGTACAAGTATTTAACTTTTTTTCAAACCCGACCATTAAACTCGAGGGATGCTGAAGGCTGGTGGGTCCGCGATGTCAGCCTCTCCATGAAGCAATATTGCTAGAAGAAAAAATGTAAACCTAAGATAATTTTATGTCAAGCACAAAGAATTGAACTCAAGACTTCAAAACACATATAAGCCATGTGCGTTGCCACAACGACAAACAACATAGATGAACATTCTCATTAAAAAGCTTTATAGTACCTATAACTTATATATTAGCCTTCTTAAAAAGATTTTATGTATCCATGTTATCTCTATTATTAAAATAAAAGGGAAGCGATCCTGGCATCTCAATTTATTAAATGCCAGATAATGGAGTAGTTTCTTAAATACATGGGTAGGCGGGTTTTTTGTTTTTGTTTTAAGGGGCAATTCCAAAAACGCAGAATTAAACATTTTGGGCTATTCTACATCTACTATACTCAATGGGCTATACTCCATGCGATATTCTCCATGGGCTCCTTGATAAATATTTAAATGGGCTATCGTCAGCAAGTCCCCTGACCCCTACAAGGCCGAATTAAATTGTTCTGGGCTAAAGAACATATATTCGTGTAAAAATATCTAAAGAACAAGGGACACAGACCGTGTGCGCCAAAACTGGAATGGTACAATGACTTCACTTGGTACCCTCTCATTTCTGTCCAAAACACATCCAACGGTACCGACGACACACAGGCAAAAACTCTAGTGCAAGTAGCCCAGCAACAACGACATAATTTTTTTACAAATTCAGTAGCATTTGAAAGATCCAGTAGTACAGAATAAGACAGAAAAAATATCGACAGATTCCTAGTTCATATTCAACAACACTTGACCGATTCTACAACATTCCAAAATGACTGTTTCAGCTATACAGATACTGAAACTCAATAGCAGTACAAAGAGAACCCGTTCATGTTTCAGCTCTAAAAACCTTGTCGCACGATCAGTTTTCCCTTTTCTCCAAACACACTCGATCATTGGAGCAAGCATAACTGACGATCAAGTATCCTTTTGTGTGCGTACCTCCTCTTCACATTAATACCAGTGTGACCCCCATATATATGCATCCCAAAATGCCCAAGCCTCATCTAGATTGTGACAAAGCCAAGTTTAAAAAGGAAAGCAAGACCATCTACTGCACTTGATCTAAACAAGTACCAGTACATCAGTATTATTTCTAGAAAATACCTTAGTAATAGTAACGACATAACACTTGACAGATTGAGTAGCATTTGAAGCTTGAGTAGTACAGAATAAGACAGAAAAAATATCTATAGATTCCCAGTTCATATTCAGCACCACTTGACAAATTCAGCAACATTTCAAAGTGACTGATTCAGTAGTACAGACAATGGCCAAAAGAAATGACAGATTCAACAATGCAGATATTGAAATTCAATATTTGTAGCAAGGCCATGACTCATAAGGAAAGAGAGTCCATATTCAGTACTCGATCGGTCGATCTGAACAAGTACCAGTACATATGTATACTACAAAATAGATTATCAGTAGCAAGTTAAGACCTCCATACAAAATACTCGGTATAACGCAACAGCTTGTCAAGTGCTGGCCGGGTAGCACTTTCTTGTTGGGCCATGTAGAGATAAACAAAACTTTTTTCCTATCGTGGTACTCCCAAGATCCAGCTCAAGTTATAGGCCACGAGATTACCGCTAGACACGTAGATGCGGAAGTTGATGTAGCGCGTCGAAGCAGTGCCGAACGATCCCACGGATAGCCCTCTGAATCCCACGGACAGCTACACCGGATCCCACGAACTCCTTCACTAGATCCCCACGAGCTTCCCTGTCTCCAGCGCCGCACGTGCAACGCCTCTACCGGTATCCACATATACAGGAAGGAGCTTCGGACAAAGGATTGCTAGATCCTGTCTAGCATGAAATGGAAGTGGAGAAAGTGATGGCTAGGTCAGGGACTATCCCTTGTCACTCCACTGATATAAACTCCTAGTTGGGCTCAACTCTTGAGGCCCATCTAGGCTATACTCCAATCTCCATATGGATCTAATCCACATGGGCTCCTTACCCTTAAGTGTGTGATCCTGTAGGTTCACGTACACCTAGACACGACATGAGCTACTCCTCCAAGTATCCCGTCATGGCTTTGAATCCAACTCACTCCCATGAACACTCGGTCTCAAGTCGATAGATGGTAGCAGCCTCTAGCAAGGCGTGCCAACTCCCAAGTGCCGTAAAGTCAAGAGACGAACCTTCAATGTGACTTTCGTCTAAGTCCCTTTGCCACACGATATATCTGTTAAGCTATAGGCGAGTAGTTGTCATCCCTTTAATAGCTTAACTCTCTTCTCGTACCATGATATGTGATTCACTGGACTAACTCTTAGTCCGACTCCTCAGTTAACACTTAACTGAGTAGCGCATGGCCATGCTTCCGAATCATATCACACGAGAGGGCCCAGAGAATATCTCTCCATTACGGAGGGGCAAATCCCATCTTGGTAATCCACGTCATGCAACTTGCTTCATAACCAACCCGAACTCTACCTTTATAACTGCCCATTTACAGAACAACGTTTGATAGAACCTAAGTTGGCGATCCACAACTCGGATCATGCAATCACCTCAGGTCAAAGGATTCCATTGCTTGAGACTGCAAATGACAACATGCTCGTTGCATCTCAACTGTGGGTCAGTCCGACTCGCTAAACTCTTTAGCTGACTTAGTGTAAGTCAGAATAGCATCACCATGCCCATGACAAGTGGAAGCGTGTCATCAACCGACTTGCACATTGGTCTAAGTTGTGTGTCCAGCACAACCTCAACAACCAAGGACAATCTAGTATGAATAATCATGAATATATAGTTCCACAACCGAATCACGTATTCAGTGATACATATCTGATGTTCATACAAGGACAATTTTACTTTATGAATACTTTGGGAAATATCATCAACCATGATTGCCTCTAGGGCATATTCCCAATATTTCTTTCCTGCCTGTTACCCTTTCCTTGTCACACCGTCGCCTGTGGGCCCACTATGTCAGCATCATACATTGGAAATAGGTATACATTGCCGCAAACTTGTTCCACCTCTCCCCATACAAATTGAATCTGTCACCAACATAAAGTAGTAATTAATTAGTACGACATTACATATCTTAACATTGGGATCATCACAAAGAATATTTAGATGTTTTATCTCACTTTTGAAACTTGTTGATGCAATACTCCTAATCCATAGGGAATTCCGACGAACGGTTCAGAAGCATCCAGGTAACACCGTGGCTGCGACATGTACGACCTGAGCCCTTCCAGGGTGACTTCGGCTGACGATGGCCTGCTCGTCAGCTCAGATGTCGCCACCATTTCAACCGCATGGAGCTCATGCCACAGAGACAGGGACCAAAGCTTCACCTTGTACCGCGGCGATTCGCACGCCCCTGAACTAACGAACCTCGGGGATATGACGATGTTCGTGGTGTGGCCATCAATTTGGGCGACAAACATGGTGCCCTCTTTCCTGATGCCGATGATATCCGCTCTCTGTGAGCCCCCTATGGGCACCGACTTAGACGACTCCTAGTGTTTGTGGCTATCGGGCATTATGGGCGCAGTCTTCAAGTGGGCAACTCTGAGGTGGCGTACGAGCTCTACCATAGGTGTTAGCTCTACCGACAAGGTGATGAACTAGCATCCAGGCTCCGTCCAGACTTGCTGGCTGTGAAAGCACCGGATTATGTGGTCATAGACGTCGTTGTAGGGGACGAATGTCCCGTAGTGGTCGTTGGGGCATCTGCTACCTTTTCCGCCCGCGACTTGGCGGTATAGCTCCTTGGAGCATGCGGCCAGCCAGGCGGTGCTGGTATTGTCCAGACGCATAGCGATTTCATTGAAAACGTCGTCGCCGACCTTGCTCCAAACGCCGTGAAGTGGGTTGTGTGTCGATTGCGACATCGGGATGGATTGGGGGGAAGAGGTCAGACCAGAGTATGGCTATCGAGGGACTTTTGGAGAGGGGTGGCACGCGGCCTACAAGATCCGATGCAGCGGGCGAGATGGCGAGGAAAATGTGCGAAGCATGCACTAGAAATGATCCCAAATATGGGGCCAGGCGGTGTTGGCGAGTGGGGATAAAAACAGCCGAGATGGGGAAGATGGGATGGCTCTTTGAACGAGTTTTTTTGCAAGGCCTCTAGAGCTGCATCCAGGATGCCGATTAGCTTGGCTTGCACGCTGCAGTGCACTAAATTAACCATCCGAAATCCTGGCGCATTTTATAGCTAGGCCGGCACGCTGCCGTGCCCTAAATTAACCATGTCACAACCTGAGACATTACAGCTAGGCCGGCACACTGGAGTGTACGCTGACTAGAGTTACTACTGCTGTGATGTTTGACCAGATGATGTTTGTTTAGTTTGCTAAAAAGGATTATATTGTGTAGGGCTAGACTATCAAGCAGCTCGACCCGTTAAGGCTCGGCTCATTAAGGCTCAGATCATTAAACTCGTCAAGGATAACGAGCAAAAAGTAAAGCTCAACTCGGTTCATTAGATGTTAACGAGCGCTCACGAGCTTCTCGTTATGAAAATGTATCAGCCTCAGACAGAGGCATACCGATAATTAAAAACGATAGTCGGCAGGGTTCGGTCAGTGCCGCGGCCAGCAGATCCAGATCGAGAAGATGGAGATGGGGTACATAGTGGGAGATGACGAGTTGACGAGACACATGAGAAATATTCTGAATCGATCTGGAGAGTCTAGGGTAAGCTTTTTGGTCGGTCGCTCTTGCTCCTGGATTGATCAGTCTTCCTCAATGGGCTAGATGTTTACCTTAGATGGGCAGCCAGATTAGACATGTAGAAACATAAGTGGGTCTTACCTTGGTTGTTACCGAGCTTAACGAGTAGCTCACGAACATAGTTAACTCAATCGTTTAGCTCGTTAAGGATATCGAGCAAAAAATGTAGCTCAGCTCATATCGTTAAGGAAACGAGTCGATTTCGAATGAGCCGAGCAAACGAGTGCTCATTAAACTCGTCGAGTTTCGAGTTTTATGTCCAACCCTAATACTTTGGAACAGGAGGTAGTCAATACTAGCAGTAGTACACTAGATGTTTGTTTTGCAGTTTTGCTGCAAACATAGTACACTAAATACCTCCACATTGGATGCATGATAACATAAGGTGTTCAAGCATCTCTTTACAGAATAGTTATAATTGGAAGCGAACATTCACTACATTAATACACCTACGATATAGTAAATTGTCCATCAAATGATGAGTGATAACCTGCACATCTGATCACCTTCTCGCAGTTATCATGATCAAATACTATCACCTTAAAGGAAGTGGTGGCAAGCTTCTTGAAATCCTACCTTCAAGTCATGTGCTTTGACAAAATCTAGCCATCCTTCGTCAAGGATTACCTTGCCATCTTGCTTCTTCAGCTCGACGTCCCAGCTGCAGGCTTTGCATATCTTCAACTTGATGGCCTCTGGATACTCACCACCAAACGTTAGCAAAAAGGAGCTGGGTATGCTCCGCACGTCTAACCCTCCCGATATTAACAACATCTTGCAGAACTCATCATAGGTGTTCTCCACGTGGGTGTTCCTGGCTAACCCCTCCATCCATACTGCACAGGGCTCTCTTGTCTTCTTCGATGATGAGTCTATCCAAGCTCTTCTTGTCCGAACACTACAAAAAAAATCCCGTGGACAGATAATGTCTCTATCAGCTGTCAATAACTGTGAAATAGTACAGTATTAGCCGATATAGAGTACAATACAAGATTAGCTAAGAAAGTAAAGTGGATCAATTTTCTTATTGAAGTACACAAATTAAAGTCTTAACTCTAGCTAGCATGAACACCGGTTATATTAGTACTACTTCCAAGGTCTAGGCATCACATTAGTGCAGTTCTTTATCGAGCAGTACAAATACCGAACATCCAGGAACAAACGAACGGACAAACAAGATGAGCTCTATCTGTTGCCGATGCTAGAGATGCATACATATACTCGAAATTTTGGCAAAAATTAGGGTAGGGCAGTAGCCACCCTAACTTGCCCAAATTAAAGGGACCTCCGCCCCTGAGACAAATCTAAAGCAAAACATACCGAGTGGCCTCCCAAATCATCATCAGCCGTGGATCAATCAATACAAATTTTGAACTTATTATTACAGTTCACCGTACATCTAGCCCCGGAACTAGCTTGCATGTGTAAAACTGAACTGTAGTATACATACGGGTTAAATGCACTAGATGAGAATTATACTCAACACCAACCCAATGTTAACCAAGCGCTAATAAAAGCTTGACCGCATCTCATCATCAAGATGAAGGGTTCCGGGGATTATGTACGTACCGCACTGCCACGGCGATGTCTGAGGGATGCGACGGCTCTATAGATGAGGTTGTAGGGCCCGCCGCCTGCAGCCGATCCGCCTAAGACGAGTAAGTTGCGGCGGTGGTGGTCGTCAATGGAGGGAGGTGCAATGGCGATTAAGGAGTGCTGTGTGAGAGAGGGCTGGGGCTGGGGCGGGGGCTGGTGAGGGAATAAATGCGATGAGGTTACACGAATGATGTGGACAAAGCAAACCTTGCCACCAATACAGTACTACTAATTGTCATGCAAAAATTAATTGCCTAGAAAATTGGGCACGATAGCTTGAGTGCTTGAATAGGGAAACATCAAACACATACCATGAAAGTATATTATTACGTACATGGTGCCTAGTACAAGCAATGGTGGAAATAATGTTGCAAGTACTGATACTACAATACAGTATGAAAGTACTACGTACATGGTACTATACATTACATGGTGACAAGTACTAGCTACAGAAATGATGTTGCGAGTGCTTATAATCAGCTTTTCGGTATTTTGATCAAACTTCACATAGTTCTAACGAGGCAGGGTTGGCACAAACCATATTGGCGCCTCAAACATTTTCTCTCTATGTTCCGCTCTAGTGTAGTTAAGTGATGAACCTATGGCAGCTCCCCCATTGACGTGCATGTGGCTCCAATCTGGAACTAGCTGTGGGCGATGTTGGCAGCGCTCGTGTGTAGCAAACACACAGTCTCCTCTGAACACTGGAAGAGCTTCATCAACATCAGCATCACCAGGTTCGGAGTTTGTAGGGGGATCGAGGATGAATGGATGGTTGATTCCCACAAACACTGACTTCCCTTCAAGATTATCCCTTCTGATCCAGTCCGGTGCTACAGGGTCATCCAAATTAAGGGCCCTCTGGAAAACGTGGCAGTGGAGCGAGGAATAAGTGATCAGTTCTCTACCCATGTATGATACAGGATTACCATGGCTGCTGGTTCGTGCACCCCTAGTGTGAATCCATAGGATATTCCATCCAAGCTCTGCCAAGTACCACCTTTGTAATGCAATACCTTCAGCCTCGGCATCGTCACCGGCTTGGACGTTTTCCGACTCTTCAATTACTAGAGCCTGTATGACACGCGGGCCTGCAAGTATACATGTGTGTACATTTCAGTTAGCAAAAGTATCACGAACAATGCAGTTGTAAGTAATTTATAAATTTTACTTTTAAATAATGGGACTCACTCCACTTGTTTGGTTCCCAGACAAGAACATCTCCTCGCAGTTTTGTCATCGTGTATATGTGATTAATAGAACCACTGATTAGACACTTGGCAATGGCATCGACATATGTTGCTGGTGCAAAATAGTCATTTCGAAGGATAATCTAGTCCCTGTCACAAGGAAAATCTATGGTAGCAATGAATTTGTCAAACACCACCATCGTGCTGTAGTGCCATTGGTTATCAAATCTATATGGTTTATTTGCTATTTGTATCTTCAGCAGCTCGATATACGCGTTCTTGTAGAGGTAAGTGCATGGGGGGCTTGGGAAACACTGGTTACCCGATGAATAAATGTCAACAAGCTGCACACGTGGCAGCTCGATACGTGCCATACTATAGACGTTTTGGAGGTACCAGCACCCCGGGTGCTTTGCAATCGCAATCCATTCTCCGTTGGCACCAACCCAGCTACCCTTGTTTTCAAATCCTTCATCATCCCATGTTCCGGGTATGTCATCATCAACTGGTACAAATGCTTCTACTGTTGGATTGTCTAGTGGCATCAGCAATGCGTCAATGCCCTGCAACAGATTTTCTTCATATCTAGGGGCATGCAAGGTGTTTGACGAAGGGGGTAGTGCTAGCTAGCTTTGTGGAAAAACTACTATCTAAAAGATGCAGAACGTGTTGAATAAATCATGAATGCATGTAGACAAACACACCAACGAATAAGGTCTTGTTTGCATTAAAGAAAAAGTGTAGGAATAGTTAAGTTTCCTATGCTAGCACTATTCAGAGGAATGGACCAGAGGAAAAAACGCAGGCAATTTTCCTATGATTTATTAACAAGATTAGGGGCCTCTTTCGATCAATGGTTTTTAAAAACGTAGGAATAGGAAAAACACAGGATTGACATGGTAGGTACAGTAAATTCATATTAGGAATTAAAAACCCAGGAATTTTGTAACAGGTGTCTTTGGATGGTAAATAGGAAATAAACACAAGAGTTTTGTAGGAATATAGTGTAAGTGCATTGGACTTCTCAAAGGAGAAATAGAATGAGGTTGGAGCTCGTGTTTAGATTCTTATGGAATGGAGGGCATAGAAACTAAGAAGTGACTCCATAGGAATTTGATATCTTCCAAAATTCTATGGGTTTAGAATCCTCCAAAACTCATATGCAATTATTCATATCCAACTTGGACCTCATTTTCAAATTCCTACGCACGCAAAGAACAATAATGAGGTCCTAATAGACACGATAACATCATAAATATACTCTCCCATGAGGTTGACTTTGATTTTACCATGTTTTAAAGTAATCCTATGTTTTTGTATTCATGTAAACCAAAGAGCCAACTTTTTACAGAAATCTTGTGTTTGTAAAACACATGAACCTTAAAATATAATGCCAGCCTTGATTGGCCAATACACCTTCTGTTACAGGTATCAACAATCCTGGTTGTTCTTGTGTTTTCAGATTAGTATGTTTGGAGGAGAGGGGGGCACTGAAGCAAAAGTCTTGGGCCTCTTTCGATCGCAGGATTGAGACCATAGGAATTTCACGGGTTTGCCGGTGAAAAACAGGCGATTATAAAATTTAGGAAAACTACCTACGTGATTGGCACGATGAGAGTTGAGCCTCAAGTAGATGTTCCAATTCCTACGGGATTTAAGCATGGGTGGGGGGTTGTAGTTCAAAAGAATTTGCGTACCACGATTCCTTTGATCCAAATTCAATCCATAGGAAAGAATCTAAGGATTCGAGTCCTACAAAAATCATGCAAAAATGATTTTTACCTGCTCGTCACGGTCTAGTGGCCATGTCTGTGGGTCAGAGTGAAGTAGGCAGGGCAAACCAAACAGGACACCAGGATCTTCCGCAATCCCTCGACACATGCCAACCATGTCGCGAGCCAAGCGAGCGGTGCTCAGAAGATTGGTGCGATCGGTGATGTTGCTCAGTGGTCCATACTGGAGGTTGCCAAATCCCATTGCATAGCTGTAGCGCTCAGATATCTTACGCTTCATCGCTCCAGATGTCGTTCTGGGGAAGAGTACTGTGGAAGATTAGTCGGGATGGGTTGGCGGTTTCTACCTTTCTGCAAGGATGGAGAGGGGCTATGATGGTGCACAAGTGGCCGGAGCGGCAGAGGAAGATGATGAGGGGCGCGGGGCGGTTCTCCTCCGGTTGTTAGATCGACTACTTCGACCCAGTATATTAGGGCAAAACTAACGTGGGACGTTAACATAGATGCTTATGCAAAAAAGGAATAATAACAGAAAATTAGATATAGTAGTATTTCTTAAACGCTCTAGCCCGCAACGCTAGCCCCTAGTTTGAGGCGCTACTGTTTTTTTCCGGTAGGTAGCTAGGGACAGCAAATCACACCGTGTCGAAGAAAAAAAGTTTGAACTGTCCTCAAATTTGCTTTGCGTGTGGGGATGGTGATGCCGCACTGAAGGAGAGAGCAAACACAATTTGTTTTGAATGCATATATACTAATCCCTCTGATCCATATAATGTTCTCAGATTTATCTAGATTAGAATGTATATAGTCATGTTTTCATGCTAGATTTATCTAATGGTTGGAAACTCCAAGTGGCAACATTATTACCGTGACATGATTCACCCATTTACTCCCAAATATGGGAACATCACGGGCGATGGGAGTACAATTTACATCAAGGACCTAAAAATGGATAAAATTACATAGAGGTCCTTACATTTAGCACAAAGCACCCCGAAAAAAGCAAGGGAAATAGTCGAGTCCGGCTCCTTCTCGAGAGCAGAGCCATACTCTTCATACTACTTTATCTTTGTTTGTTTTCAAAATATATGGCCAAATTTGGTGGCATGAAAATTCCTGGATATGGGATCATCATCAGCATAAAATATGATGTAGATATGGCCATGACCTTGGTCGTTCGGCTTGAAATCCAAGAATGTTCATACTCATCGGCAACTAATAAAATTAAATACGTTTAAATTTTACCACTTGCTTTTAGGTTCGAATTTTACACGTAAGGACGTAAGGATTACATTTTAAATGAAGGACCTGAAAAGGTAAAATTTTATCGAGGTCCATACATTTAGCACGAAGCACCCTCAAATTAAGCAGGGGAAACAGTCATATTTTGCTCCTTGTCGAGAGAAAATCTGATCGAGACATACTCTTCATACTACTTCCTCTTCGTTTGTTTTCAAAATATGGTCAAATTTGGCGGCTTGCAAATTCTTGGATATGGGATCATGAATCATCAGCATAAAGTATGATGTAGATATGGCCATGAGGCCCATGACCTTGGTCGTTCTTCTTGAAATTCAAGAATGTTTATACTTATTGATTACTAACAATCTTAAATACGCTTAAATTTTTACAGTTGCTTTTAGGTTTGAATTTTACACGTACGGATGGTGGGAGTATATTTTACATCAAGGACCTAAAAAGGTAAAATTACATCGAGGTCCATACATTTAGCACGAAGCACCCTAAAATTAATCAGGAAAAACAATCATGTTTTGCTCCTTCTCGAGAGAAAAACTGATCGAGCCATACTACTCATACTACTTCCTCTTCATTTGTTTCAAAATATGGCCAAATTTGGCCGCATGCAAATTCTTGGATATGGGATCAGGAACCATCAGCATAAAGTATGATGTAGATATGTCCATGACCTTGGTCGTTCGTCTTGAAATCCAAGAATGTTCATACTCATCGATAACTGATAATCTTAAATATGTTTAAATTTTACCACTTGCTTTTATGTTTGAATTTTACACGTACGGACGGTGGGAGTACATTTTACACCAAGGACCTAAAAAAGGTAAAATTACATCGAGATCCATAAATTTAGCACGAAGCACCCTAAAATTAAGGAGGAAAAATAGTCATGTTTTGCTCCTTCTCGTGAGAGAAGCTGATCAAGCCATACTCTTCATACCACTTTCTCTTTGTTTGTTTTCAAAATATGGCCAAATTTGGGGGCATGCAAATTCTTGGATATGGGATCACGAATCATCGAAGTATGATGTAGATATGGCCATGACCTTGGTCATTCGTCTTGGAATCCAAGAATGTTCATACTCATTGACATATAATAATCTTAAACATGTTTAAATTTTACAACTTGCTTTTAGGATCGAATTTTACATGGACAGTCGGAGTACATTTTACATCAAGGACCTAAACAAGGTAAAATTACATCGAGGTCCATACATTTAGCACGAAGCACCCTAAAATTAAGTAGGGAAAACCGTCATGTTTTTCTCCTTCTAGAGGGAGAAGCTGACTAGGCCATACTCTTCATACTATTTCCTATTCGTTTGTTTCAAAATATGGCCAAATTTGGTGGCATGAAAATTCTTCTCTATGGGATCATGAATCATCAGCATATAAAGTATGATGTAAATATGTATGACCCTGGTCTTTCAGCTTGAAATGCAAGAATTTTCATATTCATTGACAACCAATAAGCTTAATTACATTTAAATTTTACCACTTGCTTTTATGTTCAAATTTTACACGGACGGTGGGAGTACATTTTACAGTAAGGACCTAAAAAAAGGGAAAATTACATCGAGATCTATACATTTAATTACCACGGAGCACCCTAAAATTAAGCAGGGAAAACAATCGGGTTGACTCCTTCTCGAGACAGCAGCTGGTCGAGCCATACTCTTCGTACTACTTCCCTCTTCGTTTGTTTTCAAAATATGGCCAATTTGGTGGCAAGAAATTCTTGTATATGGCATCGTGAATCATCGATGTAAAGTATAATGTAGATATGGCCATGACCTTGGTCGTTTGGCTTGAAATCCAAGATTGTTCATATTCATTCACAACTAACCTTAAATTCGTTTAACTTTTACCACTAACTTGTAGGTTTGAATTTTATACGGACGGTAGGAGTACATTTTACATCAAGGACCTAAAAAGGGGGAAATTACATTGAGGTCCATTCATTTAGCATGAAGTACCCTAAAATTAAGCAAATAAAACAGTCTGGTTTGGCTCCTTCTTGAGAGAACAGCTAATCGAGCCGTACTCTTCATAGTACTTCTTCCTCTTCGTTTGTTTTCATCAAGGACCTAAAAGGGGAAAATTACACCGAGGTACAAAAATTTAGCACGAAGCACGCCTTAAAATTAAGCAAAGGAAAATAGTCAGGTTCAGCTCCTTCTCGAGAAAGAACCTGACCAAGCCATACTCTTCGTAGTACTACTTCCTCTTCGTTTGTTTTCAAAATACATGGCCAAATTTTGCGTCATGCAAATTCTTCGATATGGGATCATGAATCATCAGCATAAAGTATGATGTACATATGCCCATGACCCTGGTCGTTCGACTGAAATGCAAGAATGTTCATAATCATTGACAACTAATAAGCTTAAATACATTAAATTTTACCACTTGCTTTTGTGTTCGAATTTCATAGGGACAACGGGAGTACATTTTACAGCAAGGACCTAAAAAGGGGTAAATTACATCGAGGGGCCATACATTTAGCACGAAGCACCCTAAAATTAAGCAGGGAAAACAGTCATGTTTGGGTCCTTCTCGAGAGAGAAGCTCATCGAGCCATACTCTTCATACTACTTTCTCTTCGTTTGTTTTCAAAATATATGGCCAGAGTTGGCAGCATGAAAATTTGTGGACATGGGATCATCATCAGCATAAAGTATGAGGTAGATATGGCCATGACCTTGGTCGTTCGGCTTGAAATCCAAGAACGTTCATACTCATCGACAACTAATAATCTTAAATACGTTTAAATGTTACCACTTGCTTTTAGGTTTGAATTTTACAAGGACGGTGCGAGTACATTTTACATCAAGGACCTAAAAAAGGTAAATTACATCGACATCCATACATTTATATTTGAAAACTTGTCTTGTGGAATTCAGATCCATATTCTTCGGTGTTTCTTTACGTAAAAGAACAATCTTGTCATCACTCGAAAAATTGAGAATTAAATGTTCTTTTGTGATAGTTGGAAACTAACACCGAGGACATTGTTTACTACATGAAGATGCACCCATCTATCTCTGGAAATACATTTAATTCAATAACAATCAATTGTCCTTACTTGTGTACATGCTAAGGCTAGTCATAGTGGAGAGTAACTTCAACTAGTGTCATGCACCTAACACTAGTCTAAGGTACCACCTTCATAGTGCATAGTAACT